>JAMRYI010001301.1:0-32944 GCA_029231635.1 Ditylenchus weischeri | reverse complement strand
GGGCTTGAGTTGATGCACACCCACATACCTTAGACACAAATCACTGAAAGTGACTCTGATGCATGGAGGGGGCTTGGTTGAGATGCGCACACCCACATACCTTAGACACAAATCACTCGAAAGTGACTGGATGCATGGAAGGGGCTTGAGTTGAGATGCGCACCCACATACCTTAGACACAAATCACTCGAAAGTGACTCTGATGCATGGAAGGCTTGAGTTGAGATGCGCACACCCACATACCTTAGACACAAATCACTGAAAGTGACTGGATGCATGGAGGGCTTGAGTTGAGATGCGCACACCCACATACCTAGACACAAATCACTGAAAGTGACTCTGGATGCATGGAAGGGGCTTGGAGTTGAGATGCGCACACCCACATACCTTAGACACAAATCACTTGAAAGTGACTCTGGATGCATGGAAGGGGCTTGGTTGAGATGCGCACACCCACATACCTTAGACACAAATCACTGGAAAGTGACTCTGGATGCATGGAGGGGCTTGGAGTTGAGATGCGCACACCCACATACCTTAGACACAAATCACTGAAAGTGACTCTGATGCATGGAAGGGGGCTTGAGTTGAGATGCGCACACCCACATACCTTAGACACAAATCACTGAAAGTGACTCTGGATGCATGGAAGGGGCTTGGAGTTGAGATGCGCACACCCACATACCTTAGACACAAATCACTGGAAAGTGACTCTGATGCATGGAAGGGGCTTGAGTTGAGATGCGCACACCCACATACCTTAGACACAAATCACTCTGAAAGTGACTCTGGATGCATGGAAGGCTTGATTGAGATGCGCACACCCACATACCTTAGACACAAATCACTCGAAAGTGACTCTGGATGCATGGAGGGCTTGAGTTGAGATGCGCACACCCACATACCTAGACACAAATCACTCGAAAGTGACTCTGGATGCATGGAGGGGCTTGGAGTTGAGATGCGCACACCCACATACCTTAGACACAAATCACTGAAAGTGACTCTGGATGCATGGAAGGCTTGAGTTGAGATGCGCACACCCACATACCTTAGACACAAATCACTCGAAAGTGACTCTGGATGCATGGAAGGGGCTTGGAGTTGAGATGCGCACACCCACATACCTTAGACACAAATCACCTGAAAGTGACTCTGGATGCATGGAGGGGGCTTGAGTTGAGATGCGCACACCCACATACCTTAGACACAAATCACTTGAAAGTGACTCTGATGCATGGAGGGGCTTGAAGAGATGCGCACACCCACATACCTTAGACACAAATCACTTGAAAGTGACTCTGGATGCATGGAGGGGCTTGAGGTTGAGATGCGCACACCCACATACCTTAGACACAAATCACTCGAAAGTGACTCTGGATGCATGGAGGGGCTTGAGTTGAGATGCGCACACCCACATACCTTAGACACAAATCACTTGAAAGTGACTCTGATGCATGGAGGGGCTTGAGTTGAGATGCGCACACCCACATACCTTAGACACAAATCACTTGAAAGTGACTCTGGATGCATGGAAGGGGCTTGGAGTTGAGATGCGCACACCCACATACCTTAGACACAAATCACTGAAAGTGACTCTGGATGCATGGAGGGGCTTGAGTTGAGATGCGCACACCCACATACCTTAGACACAAATCACTCTGAAAGTGACTCTGGATGCATGGAAGGGGCTTGAGTTGAGATGCGCACACCCACATACCTTAGACACAAATCACTGAAAGTGACTCTGGATGCATGGAGGGGGCTTGAGTTGAGATGCGCACACCCACATACCTTAGACACAAATCACTCGAAAGTGACTCTGGATGCATGAAGGGGCTTGAGTTGAGATGCGCACACCCACATACCTTAGACACAAATCACTGAAAGTGACTCTGGATGCATGGAGGGGGCTTGGAGTTGAGATGCGCACACCCACATACCTTAGACACAAATCACTTGAAAGTGACTCTGGATGCATGATGAGGGGCTTGGAGTTGAGATGCGCACACCCACATACCTTAGACACAAATCACTTGAAAGTGACTCTGGATGCATGGAGGGGCTTGAGTTGAGATGCACACCCACATACCTTAGACACAAATCACTCGAAAGTGACTCTGGATGCATGAGGGGCTTGGAGTTGAGATGCGCACACCCACATACCTTAGACACAAATCACTGAAAGTGACTCTGGATGCATGGAGGGGCTTGGAGCGAGATGCGCACACCCACATACCTAGACACAAATCACTCGAAAGTGACTCTGGATGCATGGAGGGGGCTTGAGTTGAGATGCGCACACCCACATACCTTAGACACAAATCACTGAAAGTGACTCTGGATGCATGGAAGGGGTTTGAGTTGAGATGCGCACACCCACATACCTTAGACACAAATCACTTGAAAGTGACTCTGGATGCATGGAGGGGCTTGGAGTTGAGATGCGCACACCCACATACCTTAGACACAAATCACTGAAAGTGACTCTGGATGCATGGAGGGGCTTTGAGGTTGAGATGCGCACACCACATACCTTAGACACAAATCACTGAAAGTGACTCTGGATGCATGGAGGGGCTTAGTTGAGATGCGCACACCCACATACCTTAGACACAAATCACTGAAAGTGACTCTGATGCATGGAAGGGGCTTGGAGTTGAGATGCGCACACCACATACCTTAGACACAAATCACTCGAAAGTGACTCTGGATGCATGAGGGGGCTTGGAGTTGAGATGCGCACACCCACATACCTTAGACACAAATCACTGAAAGTGACTCTGGATGCATGGAGGGGGCTTGGAGTTGAGATGCGCACACCCACATACCTTAGACACAAATCACTGAAAGTGACTCTGGATGCATGGAAGGGGCTTGGAGTTGAGATGCGCACACCACATACCTAGACACAAATCACTCGAAAGTGACTCTGGATGCATGAAGGGGCTTGAGTTGAGATGCGCACACCCACATACCTTAGACACAAATCACTTGAAAGTGACTCTGGATGCATAAGGGCTTTGAGTTGAGATGCGCACACCCACATACCTTAGACACAAATCACTGAAAGTGACTCTGGATGCATGGAGGGGCTTGGAGTTGAGATGCGCACACCCACATACCTTAGACACAAATCACTCGAAAGTGACTCTGGATGCATGGAGGGGGCTTGGGAGTTGAGATGCGCACACCACATACCTTAGACACAAATCACTGAAAGTGACTCTGGATGCATGGAGGGGCTTGAGTTGAGATGCGCACACCCACATACCTTAGACACAAATCACTTGAAAGTGACTCTGGATGCATGGAAGGGGCTTGGAGTTGAGATGCGCACACCCACATACCTTAGACACAAATCACTTGAAAGTGACTCTGGATGCATGGAAGGGGCTTGAGTTGAGATGCACACCCACATACCTTAGACACAAATCACTCGAAAGTGACTCTGGATGCATGGAGGGGGCTTGGAGTTGAGATGCGCACACCCACATACCTTAGACACAAATCACTCTGAAAGTGACTCTGGATGCATGAAGGGGCTTGGAGTTGAGATGCGCACACCCACATACCTTAGACACAAATCACTCGAAAGTGACTCTGGATGCATGGAAGGGGCTTGAGTTGAGATGCGCACACCACATACCTAGACACAAATCACTTGAAAGTGACTCTGAATGCATGGAAGGGGCTTGAAGTTGAGATGCGCACACCCACATACCTTAGACACAAATCACTCGAAAGTGACTCTGGATGCATGGAAGGGGCTTGGAGTTGAGATGCACACCCACATACCTTAGACACAAATCACTGAAAGTGACTCTGGATGCATGGAAGGGGCTTGAAGTTGAGATGCACACCCACATACCTTAGACACAAATCACTGAAAGACTCTGAATGCATGGACGGGGCTTGAGTTGAGATGCGCACACCCACATACCTTAGACACAAATCACTTGAAAGTGACTCTGAATGGAAGGGGCTTGAGTTGAGATGCGCACACCCACATACCTTAGACACAAATCACTCGAAAGTGACTCTGAATGCATGAAAAGGGCTTGAAGTTGAGATGCGCACACCCACATACCTTAGACACAAATCACTCGAAAGTGACTCTGAATGCATGGAAGGGGCTTGAAGTTGAGATGCGCACACCCACATACCTTAGACACAAATCACTTGAAAGTGACTCTGAATGCATGGAAGGCTTGTTGAGATGCGCACACCCACATACCTTAGACACAAATCACTCGAAAGTGACTCTGAATGCATGGAAGGGCTTAGTTGAGATGCGCACACCCACATACCTTAGACACAAATCACTGAAAGTGACTCTGATGCATGGAAGGGGCTTTTAGTTGAGATGCGCACACCCACATACCTTAGACACAAATCACTCGAAAGTGACTCTGAATGCATGGAAGGGGCTTGAAGTTGAGATGCGCACACCCACATACCTTAGACACAAATCACTTGAAAGTGACTCTGGATGCATGGAGGGGGCTTGGAGTTGAGATGCGCACACCCACATACCTTAGACACAAATCACTTGAAAGTGACTCTGGATGCATGAAAAATGTATGCATACCAGAGTTTCTTTATGCGGTAGGCCCCAATTAACAAAACCATGTTTCCCATCTTTCAAATTCCGTCTTTTTAGGTTCAACATACTGTAAATAATTCTTCTAATAGCTCACCCGGGTGAGTTATTTTTCAACCTCTCTCCAGGGGTGAGTTATTAGAGAGAGGGGTGAGTTAATGGAGAGGTGGGTTATTTTTCAGTTGGTCGGCGCCAAAGGCGCCGGATTTTTTTTTGCGAAAGATGCAAAGTACCTAAGCAAAATTGTCATTTGTTTACATATCTTATACCTTCACATCTGTACCAAAATCATCAGATTTATTGAAGGGGTACAATTCTACATTTTAAAAATAAAATAAAGAAGGAATTATATATCATAATCATCAGATCATAAGCAAGCCAAAAACGAATTTAAAACTGGTTTAAAAATTAAAGGTAAGTGTTTTCTAGACTTCGAATCGTGCCAAGAAAATAAGCATCCAAAATGATTTCTGATTTTTTTATCAAAACTATGCGAGAAGAACTACTTCACTAGGGGGTGAGCTACAGAGAGGTGAGTTATTTCTTCGATCGGCCTCAGGGGTGGGAGTTATCAGAAAGGGGTGAGTTAATGGAGAGGTGGAGCTGGATAGAACAAATACGGCTAAAATGACCAAAACCATAGGACCAATGCAGTCGATATTTTTTTCTTCGAAAAATGGCCTTTCCCACACTCTTTTCGTTGTTTCTATCGTTTTCACGGCCTAAAAATACTTAGACCTTGAAACGCACTTTTGGCTCTGGCCAAATAGTGTACTTTAGCCCTCCCCCTTCCCAACTGAGGCCATGGCTACATTTAAGACAACATGAAAATAGCAAAAACCAGAGTTGTAAAAAAGGTATATTGGCAATTATCTAGAATTTATCCAGAAAATATTTTTTTTAGAATGTAGCCTATTTCTGTAACAATTATCCCTTTCTAATATAAATACCTCCGGAAATTTCCAACTCCCAGTAAAAACATACCGGGCTTGGGCTTTTTTGTTGTTTGAAAATCTGAAAAGTGTACTAAAAGGTTATGATTCTGAATTAGCTTGCGAAATGAGAATTCGTAACCATGTGTCTTTTTTTTCGTAAACATATGTCAATTTTTTCAAATTTTTTTGGGGGAATGAAAAATAACCACCTTAAAATTGAGGCTACCGCAAAAATGGTGTTGAGCAAATAAAACATTGGGGGAAATTTAATCTAACGATACCAAAAAAGGTCACATAAGGTGTAGGGTTAGGCCCGGAATTCGACCTTTGAAAATTAGTTTATTTCATCAAAAAAGCTTACAATTAATAAGATCTGAGAGTTCTCTTCTAGTTTCTTCCACTTTTTCACATTTCATCTGCAAAAAAGTTTTGATTAATTCCCCAGAATTTTCAAATTTAAACCATGTCGTATTGGTATTTGCATGAGCGCAGTTCAACTGTGTTCAGCTCGCAGTTCTAAAAAAAAATTCCCAAATACAGTCAACCGCCGATTTAATGACAACCCGAAAAGTTTGTTCCCACCTTTTTTAGCTCGATTTTTGAAGCCTTTTGCCAGTTGTCTTTGGTCAGTTCAGTGTACTTTAGCCTTCCCCCCTGATTTTGCCGGTAGTTTTAAATGACAACAATTTTGCCGAGAAGACCCATAGGTACTTGATTTAACACCCATAGGTACTTGATTTATCACCCTTTTTTCAAAACGGGGTCTTCACGGCAAAACTGTTGTAATTTACAAAAATGATCGGCAAAATCAGGACTGGCCGGACTGGGTTATTCGGAGTCCTCCGAAAACACCCTAAAATTATTTTTTTTCGGTGTTTTAGAACTTTTAACGTGTAGTAATACATTTCTGGTATTTTTTCGGTATTTACCCGGTATATACTCCAAAATGTCGGGTATTTATAAAAAAATACTCCTTTGTCGCAAAACATTTCTCCTTGCGATTTAAGTAGCTCCAGCCCCATGATAAAGGCTTAGGCATTGAAGGGGCTAGAAATAAGGATATTTATTCGCAAGGGACAGCAGACGCCTATCGGCGCCGATATCGTATCCCTGAGCAGACTTGTCTTGAAAACGACAAAAAATTAAATTTCAAATTTCAGGCATTTCGTCAACAACAAACATAAGACCATACGTCATTTTTAGATCCGACACCAAACTTCAAAGTAGGAGATCCCCTGTTTAAAATGCGTCATTTTCGACGTTCTTTTTTTTAAACGAAAGCTGACATCGAGGCGGATCTAAAAACCTGTGATTTCTGACCACTTTTTGACCCTGTTATACCCCTTCAAAGTCAAAAAAGTCTGAAAAAACCGAAATTTGGGAAAAAACTCGAACCTCTAATTCTGACATCGGATTCGTGTTCAGGCACACCAATTTACCTTAGAAAGGGTTCTCAGGAAAAGATTTGGACCACTCCCAGTGGCTGTAAAAAGGTGTGACCCACGGACCCCACACACCCCAATAAACAAACCACCACCAACCCCCCTCGACCCAAATACTGTGTAGAGATGAAAAGACGCCTGTTTACATAAAAAACGCTCAAGGAAATCCGAGAATTTGAACCAGTGTTGTCTCGCAACGAATACAAAAATTAATTGCGAGTTATTGTTTTAAGAGCAGTTTGTTTAGTGGATCGACTACGCTAAGCACGATTCCGGCACCAGAACGATTCCGGCTCCCGTGCGAGTTCAACATACCTGCAAATTTTTTTTATTATAAATACCCGAATTTTATATAGTTGGGTATTTTGTCGGGTATTTACCGGTAAATACCCGGGTATTTACCCATATAAAAACCCTAGACTAGACTGACCGTAGACAACTGGCAAATGGCTTCAAAAACTAGGTTAAAAAAATGTTGGACCCTAGGTGGGAACGAACTTGAGGGGTGTCGTTGAATCGAGTGTTGACTGTACAATGGTTTTTAACTAAAAATTGCTGAAAATACAAACATTTAGCAGTCTCTCAGCTGATCTTTCCCGTGCACTGATATATTCCACAAAACTTGCTTCTAAACATTTCGTTAAATTTGCTGTCTATTTTATCAAAAAATTCAGATAGTCCAAAAAACCAAAGCAGTTTTTTGACAAATTTTTAAGCCCGATCTTTATGGAAACATTTGGCTGTCGTGCTTTTTTTCAAAAACTAGGTTAAAAACTAGAAATTTCTAATAACTAGAAATTTCTAGTTTTTATGTCAGATAAAGTTTCAAATGTAAGAGAATAAAATATGACCGCTTTTGACTGAAAAGTATTCGATTTCGCTTTAAAATACCCGATTTGGGTGGAAAATACCTAGGGTTATTACACAGTTAGCTTGATTTTTTTAAATGAGATTAAAATTTTTTAAATTTTTTAAAATTTTTTAAAATTTTTTTATAATGAGATTGATAAAAACTGAAAAAAACAACACGTAGAGCAGACCTACTTATTCAGATCTACAAAATTGTTCAAAGCTTTAAAACAAATGATTCATGAAAGTCTAATAGTCAACTATTTGTCAACTTAAAAGCAAAAATGAGAAACAATTCGGCTAAAAGCAATGACTTTTTAACAAAGTCGGACACTTTTCAGATTCATCCCTTTCAAATATTCAAAAAGTAAAATAAATCGGCTGTATGTGAATTGCATCACCAAATCACTGAAATCCAGAACCTAATTTTCCAAATTGCATTCTCTAACTAATTTTAACATAATAATAATTTTACTTTTAACGGGTGAGTCGAAAGTTCTTGGTAGATTTTTGGGCTCATTTTGGAAAATAAAAATAGTGCATTAAAAAAAATTCCAAATAATACATTTTGTAGTCAGAGAAATTCTCTACAAGTCTGCATATTCACTTTTTACAATAATTATACCGTAAATTCTGTATTAAGCGCCCACACTTTAATAAGCGCCCACGTCCGACTTTGAAGACCTATATCTCAGCCTAAGTAAATATTTTGCATAGCTGTTTTTTGCGTTTTCTCAACTCCCACGAGCTGAATTTTCATGCACTATTTTTATTTTCCAAAATGAGCCCAAAAATCTACCAAGGACTTCTGACTCACCCGTTATATCGACATGTAGCAGTGGATCTCAGCTTTCTAACAAGCCACTAAAATCTCCTGAATGGTTTCAAAAGTTTAGAGATTTGTAGGTTTAAATGAAGAGACTCAAGTCAAAAACTTAAAACTTATAAAATAATTTAGAAGATTTTAAAACATTATCGGAAATCTGAGATCCAGGGCTACATGTTGATATAAAACTTTGACAATGATTATACCGTAAATTCTGTATTAAGCGCCCACTCTCTAATAAGCGCCCACGTCCGACTTTGAAGACCTATATCTCAGCCTAGAGTAAATATTTCGCATAGCTGTTTTTTACGTTTTCTCAACTCCCATGAGCTACGCCGGTTCCGTTTTTTCGATTTTGGATTTTCACCCAAAAATTTCGAGATTGACCCCTAAATTTTCAGATTTTCGGTTTGAAAAATAAGCGCCCATGGTCGCTTAATGAATAATATACGGTACATTGATTATAAATCATATATAAAATGCAATTAGATTAGATTAGGAAGAATTATATCAGTACTGCCAAAAAAAAATGGGACATCTATAAAATTAAAAAATGCCAACTTTGTTCATTGTCGTGTTTCCCAAGAATGTGAGCTGCGGATTTTTTAATCGCAGAAGTGCCCATAGCAGAACAGGTGACACAGAAAGACCTGGCTCTTCGTTGCAATTTGCCTGCATTCAACTTCGTAGTGGAATTAGTGCTTGGCGCAACAGCTTTACGACCTAACCAAAAAATTAGTTGAGTAAGTTTGTTGGGGGTTGAAGGAAAACCTTTTAGCAAAATTTTTCTTCTCAAATCAGCCGGAGATGGTAGGGGAGTCCCTGCGATCAACTTAAAACTACAGTCAACCAGTGTTTTCAAAAGTCACACTATCACACTTGGGTCATACCAACTTAACCGACCTTTTTATCTGAATTTTTTTCTTATTCAGATGTTTACACCATCTAGCTGAGATTTTTTCTTCATCCATTGAGTGTCAAACGGCCTAATTTTTGACAAAATCACACCAAGTGTGACTTTAAAGTCACGCCTTTTCATAAAAAGTGTGACTTTAAAGTCACACTTGGTGTGATTTTGTCAAAAATTATTTTGAACTGGAGCGTTTGGACCACTCAATGGATAGAAAAATTCAGCTAAGCAAGATGATGTAAAACATCTGAGATAAAACAAAAATTTCAGATAAAAGGTCGGTTAAGTTAGTGTGACCAGGTGTGATAGTGACTTTTGAAACACTGTAACCCCCGATTTAACGGTACTAAAGTTTGTTCCCTCCAGTCCAACATTTGCAGCCCGATTTTCGACTTTTCTTCGTTTCTGATTTGCCAGTCTGGTGCAAAATCACAAGAATTCTGATTTTTGCCGATTGTTTTCAGATACTTAATAATTTCGAAAATGACCGGAGGCCCTCGATTTAACGATACCCTCGAAAAATATTTCGTTAAATCGAGGGTCACGGTCATTTATGCAAAATTTATAGTACAGTCTCTATATATAACGAACCCACAAAAAGAATTTTCACTCGATTTTTGAAGCTTTTTGAGCCAGTTGTATTCGGTCAGTCTAGTCCGAAATATCGCAAGGATTTAGATTTTACCGATCGCTTTTGTACATAACAACAATTTTGCCGAGAAGACCCGCGGGTCTTTTCGTAGTACTATTTTCAAGATCAATTTACGTACCCACTGCACCAAAGTTATCTTCCCAAAGTATATCATCTAAACCTATAACTACATTCGTTTTATGTCTCTTACCAGACATTACAGTAAAAGACATAGAATCATTTAAGAGCTTTTTCATAAAGTCTTTGTTAAATACTGTACCAGAAACATTATTGTCGAAAATTATAGAGTAAGGATTATGTGCAAGGCCAACATTTTTTCTTATTGATGTACAGTCCAGTCTCGATACAACGAACCTTTTAAAAAATTTTAAAAAAGGTGAAAATAAGTGTTCGTTATATCGTGACCGGCTGTTCTTCTCGGCAAAACTGTTGTTATGTACAAACGCGATCGGTAAAATCTAAATCCTTGCGATATTTCGGACTAGACTGACCGAAGACAACTGCAAAAAGCTTCAAAAATCGAGCTAAAAGAAGTGTCGGACCCGAGGTGGGAACTAACTTTTTGGGGGTTCGTTGTATCGAGACTCGACTGTACTAAATAATTTTGCTGAAATGACCCGTGACCCTCGATTTAACGATACCCTTTTTCCGGAAAATAGGTATCGTTAAATCGAGGGTCACCGGTCATTTTCGCAAATTATTAAGATCTGAAAACAATCGGCAAAATCGGAATCCTTGTGATTTTTCGCACCAGACTGGCGAATCAGAACTGAAGAAAAACTTCAAAAATCGGGTTGAAAAAGTGTCGGACCCAAGGCGGGAACGAACTTTTAGGAGTCTCGTTAAATCGAGGATTGACTGTAAATGATTAGAAAATTTTAGAATTTTTTAGTTTATTTTGTGATTTAGGTTTTGGTAGACCTTCAATAAGACCACAGAGGCTACTTAGCATTATTCTACTACTAAATTTTTTTTTGTTTGACTGGGTTTTTTCTGCCTGCTTTTCATGAACGAGTAGGAAAAAATCAGCGAGGCTGAGGTGGCTGGCACTGGGAGGAAGTCTTGGTATATGAGGTGCCATCTGATAAGTGCCGAAAAGCGCCGTCATCTTCACAAAAGACATTTTCAAAATCAAAAAATGTAAATCGAGAAGGAAAAAGTACCGAAAAGCGAAAAAAATAAAATTTTTATGTACCATATTTCCTCTAATAAGGCGGCCCCCTCGGCTTTGAGGACCTGTATCTCAGCCCAGAGTAAATATTTTGGAAAGCTGTTACATGCGTTTTCTTAAGTCCCGCGAGATCTACCGATTGCACTTTTCAGATTTTGGTTGAGCACCCAGAAATCTCGAGATCGAATTCCAAATTTTCCGATTTTCGGGCATCCAAAAAATAAGGCGGCCGGCCGCCTTATTAAAGGAAATACGTAGGGTTGTCGAATCGAATATTTGAAATTTTCGAATATCGTATCAAATATTTTCCAGGCTTCCCTCCTTTTTGCAAATCATCTCCGGTCTCGTCTCTCAAAAGATGTGGCGGCGGATCTTCTAATGATCAAGACGGAGCTAGCGGATTCCATTCTGAACGAGGCTGCCAAAGTCAATCAAGAGGAGCCGGATGAAGTGGTGGACATGTTGACGGATTGATTTGTTTGGAATGAAGCTCAATAAATTTACTTTGTTTGTGGTTTGATTATGACTGATATGTGAATTAGATGGTGTGAATCTGAGACATGTTTGAAAATCCGATAGAAAAATCCTTCAAATACAAGAATCAAAAGCCTCAAATACCGAATATCGAACCGCACATTCGAATGCTCGACAACCCTAGAAATACGCTATCCCTGATAAAAAATATTAATTTTGTTGATAAAAATATATCAACGATAAAAAAAATCCCTGATATTAAAAAAAGTTGCTTTAAAAAGGCCTTCTAGCGGATATATGACTGTTTTTAGCCCTTTGTAGCTATCATAATATTGTGAAAATGTTTACCGGGTATTCTTCCAACGGTTCATTTTGCAAACATTCGCCGAAAATTTGCTGTAAGTAAAACCAATTAGAGTCAAGTCTGTGATGATCCATTCGCTTCCGCCAAAGCTCCAATGCTTTTTCAGCTTTTTTTTTGGAGCCTCTTGTGAGTTCTTTTTGATAAGTTTAGTATTGAAACCGCAAAGATTACAATTTCGCATTATTTTTCGCCAAACTCTGTAATTTTGGCATTTAGAAACGAGGTTCTAAAAAAAATAGGTCAAGCTTAAAAAACTGAAAAAAAAATAAATACAGGGTGGCGCAACTTTTTCGCCCTAGTTAATTTTTGCCATAACTTTTGAATTTTTGTTGTTTTGACGAGATCTTTTTTTGTTAGATTGAAGAGACTCTGGCAAATTTTTTGGTACCAAACATTCATTTTTTCATGTTAGCTTTGTTGACAATTACGACCTTTCTAAAAATGTGTCGTTTCAGATGCCTTATTCGCCTGAAGATCGAGCAAAGTGGAAATTGGCTTGATGAGACGTTTCCTCTTCGATGGATGGGTCGTGGATCGCCGATTTCTCCTGCTCCTCTTGCTTGGCCACCTTATTCGCCTGACTTGACGCCATGTGACTTGTTTCTCTGGGGCTGGATCAAAGCAGGGTCTACACAACACCAATCGCTAACATGGATATGCCCGGACAGAATCGAACAAGCCTTCGCCGAGCTGCCTCAGGAGATAATCAACAGAGCAATTGGAGCCTATGAACATCGTCTAGAATATTGCCTGGCCGTCAATGGAAGAAGCACAGAGCAAAGAATGCGCAGATTAAAAATTTGAACGTTTTCATTAGGGTTGTTGGCGGTCGGTTTTTTTTTGGTACCCGGTCGGTTTTTAAAACCGGGTTTTTCGCATACCCGGTGTATCGGTTTCGGTTTCTTCCTCCTACCCGGTTAACCGACCGGTTTTTCCGGTTTCTGCTAATTTTCGCGTCAAACGATAGAATCAACTCAATTTTACACTTTATTGACTTAACACAAGTTGTGTTTTTAACAACAGAAGTTCATTTATTCAACATTTTCTAGATCGTGAACTTCCAATTCGTATTCCTGGAGTTCTTCATCATCTGGAACGGTTGTTGGAGCCAGCTTTAGCTTGTTCAGAATTGCCTTGATCAGAATAAGCATCTCTGCGGTAGTACCGTGCATTCTGAAACCCACGACTTTATGAATGTCTGTTTCATATATATAGTTAACTACCTATTTCGGAGTGTATTAGAGTAGAGAAGGCCGGCAATAGAGAATGTTCGCTCACTGCTAACCGACGTTGCTGGCGCACACAAAAGAATTTTTGCACCCTTCGCGACCAATGGAAAACGGGCTTTGTTCTTGCTCCACCAAACAAAATATTTTCGCTTCGCTCCGGCCGATCGTTATTGTGACGGTAGTGGCTGAGTTCAGTCTAAATGACGAATGATAAAAAAGTAATACCTTGATTGTCGCTTTTAATTTACACTGAGTTCTGAGAACGGGTTTCTTTTTGTTCGTCCAAATATCGTCTACAAAAGCACTAATGATTGTCGAATGAAGTCTATGTAAATGATACTTACCAATGTCTATACTGTTAACCAAAAAAACCAATTTTGAGAGCTATTCTATCCAGTGCTTAAACCGGGAAAAAACCGAGTTCTGACGTACCCGGTTTTCGGTTCCGGTTTATTTGTTAAAAATCGTTCCGGGTCGGTTAACCGACCGCCAACAACCCTAGTTTTCATAAATTGTTGTTGATTCCTTTTTGTTGATTCATCGTCATCATAAATAATACATTTTCCAGAGCTCTCCTCTATCTAACAAAAAAAAAAGATCTCGTCAAAACAACAAAAATTCAAAAAGTTATGGCAAAAATTAAATAGGGCGAAAAAGTTGCGCCACCCTGTACTACAAAATCCGAAGCAAAAAAAGTATCGCACCTTAGGTGGAAACGAACTGTCACAAATTTTTTGAACGAACCTGGAAAAAATTGGCCATTTTTCTTTGTTGATTTGCACCGCAATGGTTCTCCTTGAAACTTCCAAATAATTTTTTGCTTTTTTCGAATCTGAATTCACCCACTATCGAAAGCACAATTGGGTAATCTGAAGTTTTGAAGCCAGATTCCATGATGGCTTCACAAACTTCCTGCAACACAAATTCAAAAAAAATATCTTGTGCATTCAAACAAAAGATTACTGCAAAATGATTGATTTTGCAGAGAAATTGCCGTGAGCACTCGCCGTTGATTCCATCTTTAATTTTTTTGTCTGTTTGCTGTGATCAATTAGATAATATAGAATCCATCACCAAACAGCCTCAAACACCAGCCAGCAATGTCTGCAAATTCATGATGAAAAAACGATTAGATTGCAGACAAAATTTATTTAATGAAAGTTAAACAAGTGGGGTAGTTGGGATTATATGCGTACCCAGAATTTTCTGACGGGGGGAGAGGATTGCTAAATAGGCTAAAAATACTGACGGGGTGGGGGCTATAACCCGGCTAGCCACCACCAAAAAACATTTTAAAGAGGACTAAAGGCTGTATTGGGAGGGGAAGGGAATAATAGGGGTCGTACACACTCATTTGAGCGCGCCCTTATTTGGTCGCATCTAAATTTTAAATTAATTTAGTATGACTAAACGACTCAAAATCGAGCTCTGGGCCCTGTTTCTCAGCTCCGGCAAAAACCAGTTTTCGCCAAAACCGGTTTAGCTGAGAAACAGGGCCCTGGTCAATAAAAAATTGAGTTTTGGGTCCACCTAGAAGTATTTCTTTTGACCATTTTTAAAGGGATTTAGGGCTGTATTGGAGATGGAAAGGGACTGAAAAGGGACAACTTTTGTGTAAAAATGAAGATGTTGAGTATAGTTTTGAATACTGGAGCCTACTTCGTATAAAAACTGTGGTATGCATCCAGAACACTTTTGAGCCATTTGTGTCTAAGGTATGTGGGTGTGCGCATCTCGACTCCAAGCCATCAACCCCCCGAAGGGGAGTTAGAGATGCGCGCACCCACGTACCTTAGACATGATTCCGAGCAAGACTCTTTGACACAAATCACTCGAAGGGACTCTGGATGCATGAAAAAACATGCATACCAGAATTTCCATATGCGGTAGGCCCCAGTATTCAAAACTATGTTCAACATCAGAGTTATGTTCAAAATTTTTCAGCCTCCGAAATGCGCCTCCGACTCGAAAAAAGTTATCCTCCGACCTCGCCTCCTGCCTCCTTGGAGGTTCTCGGCCTCCCTCCGGCAAAAAATGATGCCTCCGGCATCCGCCTCCATCCTCTTTTTAGCCCTTTTTTAGCCTCCAAAAAGGAGGCTAAAATAACCTCCTTTAGACTCCATTAGCCTCCTTCAGCCCAGTTCAGCCCACTGTAGTCCTCTTCTGTATAATATCTTTATTCGAGCGAACTATCAACAACCGACAAAAAAAGCGTGACCAATATCAACGGAGATTAATGAATGCTTGATTGAATGAAAGCAGCACCTTCCTCTTCACCAACTTCGGTTCAGAATTGCACATGTGCAGACTTGTTGACAGCGTTAGGCGAGAAAAGAGGATTCATCTGAAGTTTAAAAACAATTTCTCGAAAGCGCACCATTATGAGTAATAAAGGAGGCTGAAGGGTGGCTAAAAAAAGACTACGGCGGCCTCCGCCTCCTTTGGGATTTTCAGCCTTCCTCCTAGCCTCCCTCCGAGGAGGCGGAGGCTGGAGGCTCAGCCTCCACTCCAAGACGATCCTCCTGGAGGCTGGCATAACTATGTTCAACATCTTCTTGTTTGTGGGCCCTGTGTGATCAGTGGCCCCCTTTTATTCCGTTCCCCTCGGGTCATTCTATAGTATAGCCGTTTTATTAGTACCGCAGCAGCGTGGCGGCAAAAATATTTAATGTAGACAAAAACAAAAGTAGATGTATGATAAAAAAAATTGGGTAGTAAAGCTATTTTGGGCGGATTTCCTCACGTTTAGGGTAAGAGATCATTAAAAAATTTACGGTATGCAGAAATGAGCACAAATCCGACCCGCCCTAATCTGCTGGCGGGCTAACCCGTGCCTATTCCTAGACGCTATGCCGAAATTTTGACATTTCAATAAAAACCTTAGAATATTTTACTTGTCTATACATTTCCACATCACTTTCACAAATCTGGCACTGATTTCCCGGCAGTGCTCTAGCGGCTAGAATTTGGTTCCCTAAAGAGCAAATCATATAGCAACAAAATCTAGCGGTATGTCACAAACACAATAGGCGTCTTTACGCCATTTGCTTCAAACACTAGCAGGGCTCTTTAAAAAAAGTATGTTTTTTCAATAGCAATTTTTACAGTAACTTTAATTTCATCATTTCCAATAATAATTTGTGCAATTATTACCGTGGTACCTGAGCATTTAGCTGCAGAGTGATTCAAAATTTTGCCATACGCTTAGCGACATTTTTCGAAATTCTGTAACGCAGAGATCGACTCAGTTTTGATGACAATTTGTTTGGTATAATAAAACACGATTTTCGCTTGATCCCCTGTTGTTTGGCTCCTGGTCTGTAGGTGGCCTTTGGATGGGTAAGACCAAAACAACAGGAGGGACCAAGCAAAAATCGTGTTTTTCACATTATTACCAAAAAAATTGCCATGGAAAACTGAGTCGATTGGCGTTTACAGAATTTCGAAAAACAGATCGCTAAAAAAGTTATGGCTTCTCAAAAGTGGTCAAAATTCTTGAATCACCCTGTATGACTTGGACAGTGTGCATACCGTATTTTCTCTAATAGAAGCCCTCTCTCCAATAAAAGCTCCCTCTCCAATAGAAGCTGCCTCTAGAGGCTGAGTGAAAAATATAAGCCGCCTCCCCAATAGAAGCACCCCCCTCAAAATAAAAAAAACAAAGTTTTTTTTGGATTCGCACCTTTTTCACTGGCAATTTTTGTGTGATTCATTATGTTTGTCATTGTTGTTTGTGTGCTGTTCATTTTTCTATGGCAGTGAAGACGACGATATCCACTGTTTCAAGGATCATGGGCCGGTTCCGGAAGGAAGACGAAAGCTGCAAGACGCCCGCTTCGCTGCAATGGATGATCTACCTGCTCTGGAAAAAGCCGACTCGGATGAAGACGAATAAAACGGGTACCTAAACCGACCAATCTCTCAACATTGAATTCTAATTGTGCTTGTTATACAAATATGTTATTCTGATTTTGTTTTTTGATGATTGAAATAAATATTTAGTGAAAGATTGTTTACTCGTACAGTCAACTCTCGATTTAACGAACCCCTGGGGACCGACAGAAATGTTCGTTAAATCGAGAGTTTCGTTAAATCGAGGGTTCGTTAAATCGAAAGTTGGTGTACAATTTTTATTGTAATGTTCGTTAAATCAAAAGTTGACTGTGTTTGCTTAACAACGCTGAATCAATAAAACTTTATTGCATCAACAATAAAAACACACTTCGCAAACAATGTTCAAGAATTAGATTCGAAGAAATCGGTTTATTACATTGCTTCATTTTCTTTTGATGATCTCTGTAAAAGGCATCATCTAAGGCATCACTGAGACGAAGCACAGAAGGATCACAAAAGTTTTCTTCAACATATTGAAAGGAGGAAGGCACGATGGGCATCGAGACGAGATATTGGCGGTTTTCCCACTTCTATTTCCTCGAAATTCACTTCTTCGTCGCCAGGGCCTTCCGTTCTCGAGACATATTCTACGATTTCAGCCAACGAAAGAGTAGCACCTTGAAAATAATTAACTAGTGAAAAAAATGTGTAATTGATAATAACATGTAAGCACCAAATCATCCACAGCAATGAAGTCGGACACCGTCGCTTCATGATCATCACCTTTTAGCTGCTGAAGGTGTTCTGTCCAAGCATCGATCAATTCATCCATGACGTCCTTGTCGACAAGACATTGTTCTTCGTAAACAGTAAAGAAAAACAGGAAAATTAGTGCTGTTAAACAAAAACACGTTAAAAATTGAAAGTTTTGTTAAATCGAGAGTGACTTTATCAATAGGAATTCCAAAAAAGGTTCGTTAAATCAAGAGTTTCGTTAAATCGAAGGTAAGCTTTACCATATTTGAGATTTAACCAACCTAATCACGTTCGGAGGTTCGTTAAATCGAGAGTTTCGTTAAATAGGGGGTTCGTTAAATCGAGAGTTGACTGTATGCATATATTTTAATGGGCTTTGCAAACCCAGTTTTGCCACAAAAAATCGTTGAAATATATAAGCCCCTTCTCTAATAGAAGCCCCTCTCAATAGAATCAAACCCCCCCCCCTAGAGACTGAGTGAAAAATATAAGCCCCGGGGCTTCTATTAGAGAAAATACGGTAAACCCCCTTATATAAAGATATTCTACCTCGTTTTCTTAACCGGAGTTAGGCAAAAAGAGCCTCTATATGCATTTTATGATCAACAGTCTTGCTCGGAATCATGTCTAAGGTATGTGAGTGCGCGCATCTCTAACTCCCAAGCCCCCTGCGCCCTCGAAATATATAAGCCCCGGGGCTTCTATTAAAGAAAATACGGTATGCCTATTGTATTCTTGACATACCGCCCAAATCCTCTAAAATATCTAACCATTCAAGTAGGTATTATGGGAAGAATTTATGTAGTAGTGGCTTATTGAATGGCACATTTCCGAGGGTTTGAGCCGAAATTCCTGGTTGTCCAACTCAGACAGAGAGAGCCTTAATAAAAACCTCTAATTTTCAATTATAAATGTTTAAAATGCTAACATGTAGGCAGCGAAACCTCGAAATGTTAGTGCAGTTTCTAAATTTTGCGTCTTGGTTCTATTCACCAAATATCCTATCCGTATAAATTCACATTTTTAAACAATCAAACAAATCACCTACTGTCAGGCTCTATTTGACCAATCAATTTGCGGATTTCGTTCAGCGTCTTTTTTTGGATGAATTTCCTAGCAAAAATTAAAAAATTACATTTTGATTTTATGGTGATACCTCATTTAGTCTTGAGTCTTGTTGAGTAGTGTTCACAAATCTTGAATTTATTTGTTGATTAATTACTAGGAAGAATTTTAGAAGTTTGTGCTACCTCTGAAATTCTTCAGCAAACAGCAGACCCTTCCCCACAGACCTATAATAGAGAGTTAACTGTGAATGATCGATTTGTTCAGCATCGTGAATTGAATTTATTTACTGTATTTCCTCTAATGAAGCACCTCCCCTCCTCCTATTAGAGCCCCCCTCTGGAGGGTAGTTGAAAAATAGAGCGCCCGTTTCTAATTAAGCTCCTTTGTGAAAAAAAGCTTAATTACCGTATTTATTCTAATAGAAGGCCTCCCTTCTCCGATTCAAAACCGTGTTCTTGGCATTTTTACTCATTTTTTTTAAGACTGCTCTTAGGCAAATAAATAATGAATATGTAGCTCATCTCACTAGCTACAAAATGGCTGGTAACTTGCATGAGAGCAGTCTTAAAGAATGGGTAAAAATGCAATGCCAAGAACACGGTTTTGAATCGGAGAGGGGGAGGCCTTCTATTAGAAGACCGTATAACCTCCATTAAACGGTCATGCCCGTTTAATTTTCAACCCCCCTCGGGGGTGCCCACTTATTAGAGGGTGTCCGTTTATTGGAGGCTGCCCGATTATTTTTCAGCTTAAAATTTTTGTATCTTGCTAATTTTTTTGAAAATATTTTTTGTTTGGTCGTTTTTTCTTTTTCCTCTTCACCTTTCGTTTTGTTTTGCAACAATCATTCAATCATAATTTTTTGCTTGCAGAGCTTAGCCGAAATGAGCGAATTAAGAAGCAGAAGAGCTCCAGCTGCATGATGATGAAGGGCAAATGGTCAACCGCAAAAGGCATCGCAACAACGACTCGGCAACAAAACTGGAGGCAACCAAATTGGCACGCAAGTACTCAATCAAATCGGCAGCAAAGAAGTTTGATGTGACAAGGAGCAGGATTCAAGAATGGATGAAGCAAGAAGACGAGCTCAAGCGCCAAGTGTAAGATTTTTTTATAACCATGTTTTTAAGTATTTTCAATTATTAATTTAAAGAGTTGTCGTTTGATTGAATATTGTACAAAATGTTAAGTAAAATCTTCGAATTCTTTGATTTATTTGTCAAGGTGTAGGTAAAATGACCCTTTTAGGGTGCCCGTTTATTAGAGGGGGCCCATTTAATTTTCAACCCTCCCTCGGAAGTGCCTGTTTATTGGAGGGTGTCCGTTTATTAGAGGTTACACGGTAAATACGGTAATATAGATTCACAGTCAGACCTTTTTATATTGATGACTTTAGTGAACGATCTTGATAAAAAATGAATTTTTGTAAAACAATTAAATAATTGTAAAAGCTAATAACATATAAATTCTAGTCATCCAGACTCAAGGCTGGTTATCGTAATTTGATTCTTTTTTCTTGTCCTATCTTTAGTCTTTAGGAGATCATCGAAATTGTCGTATAAAGCAAGTTTAAAGCTATTCAAGATACAGTAAAACCTCGTCGTGGTAGCACTCTTGTAACAGTGAAACCTTTTCAATCAATCCCGACAAAGAAAAAGCTTTTTATATTGATAGTATAGTGGTATTTTGGTTGAGGGACACCTAAGGATCGGTCACTGAAGTCATCGCTATAAAAAGGTCTGACTGTGAATCTACATTACCGTATTTATTCTAATAGAAGGCCTCCTCCCTCTCCGATTCTTAGCATTGCATTTTTACCCATTTTTTTAAGACTGCTCTCATGCAAGTTACCAGCCATTTTGTAGCTAGTGAGATGAGCTACATATTCATTGGTTAGTTGCCCAAGAGCAGTCTTAAAAAAATGGGTAAAAATGCAATGCCAAGAACACGGTTTTGAATCGGAGGGGGGTGGGTCCTTCTATTAGAATAAATACGGTATGTGTCTTTTTCAATAAAAAGTTGACTAAATGTGAATTTTTGCGATGATTTTAATGTTTTTTTTACCAAGGCAAAAAAAGTTTCAAATTAGCGAAACGTTTCGCCAATATGAAACTTTTTTCATTTTGGCGAAACGTCTATACCCCCTTTATTTTAATCATAGACCCAATATATATTTTTTGTGCACTACCTAGATATCTCTTTTAAAATTTTCTCCATGAATATCAGATTGTTCAAAAAAAATCCCTAAGATTCTCAATTAAATTTGCATTCATTATAAATTTTAGCTTTTTATCATGGTCAATTATTTTCAGATGTTCATGTACGAGAAAGACAGCAAGATCACTGAGGAACTCTACAAACAAGTCTTTGGATATGATTTGCCGTCTGAGTGGTGGTGTTTGCAATGGTCTAACTTTTTGGCACTGTTGACCTATCCGGGGCCATTTTTCCCTTTGGCCCCCCCCTTTGGTTTTTATTGAAAATTTTGATGTGAAATATTTCCAAAATGTCTCCAGGGTTAGGCCTAGGCTCAATTTGTGTTCACAATGTTCACAAATTTCACATCAAAATTTTCAAAAAAAACCAAAGGGGGGACCAAAGGGAAAAATGGCCCCGGATAGGTCAATAGGGACAACTTTTTTGTCGGCTCAGTCAGCATTCATCATTGCGCCCTAGGAGGCATCAGTAAACTGGCTTAATAGGTTCCTCATCGCCTTTCAGGAAACAACAAACAAAAGCGATAAAAGCACAGTGGTCCACCGGAATAAGCTAAAATTTGTGATTGAAATTATCGAATAAAATTCAGCGGAAATTGGATTTTGTTGGCTCCGATGGAATAATTTTTTTTCAAATTGTCACGGCCAACTTCCGAGTTCAATCATCCATCCAACATCCAGTCCAACCCAATTTTTTCCCCCAGTTTTCAAATGATTTACCGTATTTTCTTACCGTATTAAATAAACGCGCCGGCGCGTTTATTTTTTGCGGAATCGGTAGAGCTCGCCGGAGTTAAGAAAATGCAAAAAAGAACAGATCGAAAAAAGTTTTCTGCTTCGAGATACAAACCAATGGTGCATCGGAAGTTTCTATTGCGATGTTTTCTGGGTTCCGATTTCCGAAAAAATGAATCGAATTTCGGAATTTTCGGAACAACATAGACTATTCTGATTCGAATTCGAAAATGCATTTTTGGCTGCCATTTCTCACTCGATTCTTTTTTCCGCTGATCATTTTTCTTGATTTTCAGATGCCTGACGAGTCAAAGTGGGAAACGATTGAAATAAAGCATTTTATTTTTGTTCCGATTCCGAAATTTTGGGAGTTCCGATTCCGATTTCCGTTCCGATATTTTTCGTGTTCCGGTGCACCCCTGATACAAACCATCAAAGTCAAGAGGCGCGTTCATTAGAGGGAATACGGTAGTCAAAATCACCCACAATTGGTTGAACAATTCCATGAGTTCAGGTCGTTTGACCTTTTCCAGGTAGTCATCTACAACATTGAAGTGTGGATCAGCAATCTTGCTCAAGTTTGACTGCAAGAATTTTTAATCACAAAAATCAGAACTGCATTTAAAATTTGCTTACAGCGCAGCAATTGGGGTGAAAACCTGCTTTTCGGATGACATCATTTTCTTCTATGTTTGATTTTTTGTAGGCACTGAATTACCTCAATTTTTCGCCAAATCAGACCACATCCCAATTTTCACAAATATTTTTTTGGTGCCAGGTTAGTAGGAGATTAATTTTTGACACTATACGACATAAATTTTGGAATTTTCGATTTAAATTTGACAATTTTCAGATGTTTGGTTTTTTGCAACATCAACTAGAACACTGAAATGTTTTTTTTGAATCCGCAAACATTGAGATTAGGTCAAAAGAATCAAAAAATATGAACGATATGAAATACAGTCCACTTTCGATAACCCGCCACTCTCGATAACCCGCCACTTTGCTAACCCGGGCCCTATATGTGATCCGTACTCAAATTTTTGCCTTGGTCCCCCCTGTTGTTTTTTTTTGAAATTTTGGAATAATAAAATCATATTTTGTTTTGTCACGATTCAGCAAACATTTTTTGATTTTTGTATGTTGCTTTTGATACATGTGTGTGTACATGTCTTTTTGTCTTATGATCGTTGTCCTGATTTATTTTGCTGCTTTTTTGTGTTTCATTTCTTTATTTTTGTTGTATTTCTTTATTTTAGCTGCTGATATGAGGACTACGACTACGTTGAATCAACACTGGACTTGGATGCATCAACTCTACGCCTGCAAAACATCTTCCGCTTGAATGAAACTGATGTGCTCCGCTACGGAGAAAAAAAAAAGTGTGCACGTAAAATTTCAAAAAAAAAAACAACAGGGGGACCAAGGCAAAAATTTGAGTACGGATCTCATATAGGGCCGTGCTAACCCGCCACTTTCGTTAACCCGCCACCTTGCTAACCCGCCACTTTCGTTAACCCGCCACTCAGCTAACCCGCCACCTTGAGCCCGATTTGGTTGGCCGACCGAGAAAACAAAGAAAGCTTATACTCTCTAACTCGCCACCTTGCTAACCCGCCAACCCCGAGTGAGTCCGCACTAAGAAAATGTCTCTCGGTAACCAGCCACCCCTCAAGGTTTGATAGAAAATTAGCTAGAAAATATCAAAAAAGTCAGAAATTTGCAATTTCGACATGCCGACTTCAAAACTAACAATAAGACATTGATGAAAGAATAATGAGACGAAACTGCGGATGGGCCCGTATTCAAGGTTTTGATGAAATCGATTAAACGGATGTAATGGACGACCACATGCACATCGACAACGAAATGGTCACCAGGTTGTTTCCATCTTTAGATCAACGATTTAAAGTAAATTGTGGAAGAGGTGACAACAGAAGACAGCCAGATGGTCGAAAGTGAGAGTATGAACATTAAAGAAGAAGACGTCAACTCAATTAAGCCGCCAATCACATGCATGGATCCTCAAAGCCATAAAAATGCTTCGTCGCTACACAGGAAAGAACTTTGTCGATCTGGCTATTCTCAATCACAGTGACGCCCTGACGAAGCTTTCTACCAACTCAGAAGTTTATCAATAATTTTGTTAGATTGAAATTATAATATGTTGTTGTTATTTGCCTGAATAAATTGTATATTTTTCGATAACCCGCCACCCTAGTCATGATTTGATAGTCTTTTCTCGCTAACCCGCTACCCCGCCACCCCGCTAACCCGCCACCCCACTAACGCCACCCCACTAACCCGCCACCGCTAACCCGCTACCCCGCCAACCCGCCACCCCGCTAACCCGCTACCGCCAACCCACCACCCACTAACCCGCCACCCCACTAACCCGCCACCCCGCTAACCCGCCACCCCGCCAACCCCCCCGCTAACGCTACCGCCAACCCACCACCCCACTAACCGCCACCCCGCTAACCCGCTACCCCGCCAACCTGCCACCCCACTAACCCGCCACGAGAGTGGACTGTATAGCTATTTTTAGTAAAATACCCAAATATTAAAAATACACATCCACTTAAAACAAATATCTCACATTCTTAAATTTACTTCTACCTGATCTCAACAAAGTCATATTTCAAAAAAATTCGATAATGCGGGCTGCTTTTTCCAAAATTTGTCGTTTTTTAGTCAAAAGCTTTAAAAGTTGGGCTCTATATGTATTGGGGTTGTCCCCGAAAAAAATATGCCTTGGTCCCCCTGTTGTTATTTTTTCGAAATGTTTTCTTGTGTTTTGTCTTTTTTCATGTATTCTGTTAATTTCAAGTTTCTCACGATGTATTCACTGACAATGTTATGCTCACAGTCGATTTTGATGCTTAGAAAACCATCGATTTTTCTATAACCATCAATGTCTATGATATATGAAATAAATGAATAGCTTTTATTTCGTAAAATTTATTGCACCAGAGACCTTTTTCCATATCAAATTGCTTTATACCGTATTCCTCTAATAGAAGGACATGCTCTAATAGAAGCATATATACTGTTACATGTTAGCCAAAACACATTCAAAACAGCGCCAAATTAATTGTGCAAAAAAAGCATAATTGATGCAAGCGCGGAACGAGAAGAAACTGGCATCTCTCTTGAAAGAAATTGATCTTGAAGAAGACCAAGAGAATGCAGAATACGAAAGTGATCTTTCTGTGGAATGTTAAATTTGTGTTACAATTTTTTGTAAATAAAGCTTTTCAAAAGTAAATTTTGGTTGAAAAATAGAAGGACATGCTCTAATAGAAGGACATACTCTAATAGAAGGACACCCTCCGAGGGGTTGAAAAATAGAAGGACATGCTCTAATAGAAGGACATACTCTAATAGAAGGACACCCTCCGAGGGGTTGAAAAATAGAAGGACATGCTCTAATAGAAGGACATGCTCTAATAGAAGGACATACTCTAATAGAAGGACACCCTCCGAGGGGGGTTGAAAAATAGAAGGACATGCTCTAATAGAAGGACACCCTCTGAGGGGGTTGAAAAATAGAAGGACATGCTCTAATAGAAGGACATGCTCTAATAGAAGGACATACTCTAATAGAAGGACACCCTCCGGGGGTTGAAAAATAGAAGGACATGCTCTAATAGAAGGACACCCTCTGAGGGGGTTGAAAAATAGAAGGACATGCTCTAATAGAAGGACATGCTCTAATAGAAGGACACCCTCTGAGGGGGTTGAAAAATAGAAGGACATGCTCTAATAGAAGGACATGCTCTAATAGAAGGACACCCTCTGAGGGGGTTGAAAAATAGAAGGACATGCTCTAATAGAAGGACATGCTCTAATAGAAGGACACCCTCTGAGGGGGTTGAAAAATAGAAGGACATGCTCTAATAGAAGGACATGCTCTAATAGAAGGACACCCCTCTGAGGGGTTGAAAAATAGAAGGACATGCTCTAATAGGACATGCTCTAATAGAAGGACACCCTCTGAGGGGGTTGAAAAAAGAAGGACATGCTCTAATAGAAGGACATGCTCTAATAGAAGGACACCCTCTGAGGGGGTTGAAAAATAGAAGGACATGCTCTAATAGAAGGACATGCTCTAATAGAAGGACACCCTCTGAGGGGGTTGAAAAATAGAAGGACATGCTCTAATAGAAGGACATGCTCTAATAGAAGGACATGCTCTAATAGAAGGACACCCTCCGAGGAGGTTGAAAAATAGAAGGACATGCTCTAATAGAAGGACACCCTCTGAGGGGTTGAAAAATAGAAGGACATGCTCTAATAGAAGGACACCCTCTGAGGGGGTTGAAAAATAGAAGGACATGCTCTAATAGAAGGACATGCTCTAATAGAAGGACACCCTCCGAGGGGTTGAAAAATAGAAGGACATGCTCTAATAGAAGGACACCCTCCGAGGGGTTGAAAAATAGAAGGACATGCTCTAATAGAAGGACACCTCTGAGGGGGTTGAAAAATAGAAGGACATGCTCTAATAGAAGGACACCCTCTGAGGGTTGAAAAATAGAGGACATGCTCTAATAGAAGGACACCCTCTGAGGGGGTTGAAAAATAGAAGGACATGCTCTAATAGAAGGACACCCTCTGAGGGGGTTGAAAAATAGAAGGACATGCTCTAATAGAAGGACACCCTCTGAGGGGGTTGAAAATAGAAGGACATGCTCTAATAGAAGGACACCCTCTGAGGGGGGTTGAAAAATAGAAGGACATGCTCTAATAGAAGGACACCCTCTGAGGGGGTTGAAAAATAGAAGGACATGCTCTAATAGAAGGACACCCACCCTCTGAGGGGGTTGAAAAATAGAAGGACATGCTCTAATAGAAGGACACCCTCTGAGGGGTTGAAAAATAGAAGGACATGCTCTAATAGAAGGACACCCTCTGAGGGGGTTGAAAAATAGAAGGACATGCTCTAATAGAAGGACATGCTCTAATAGAAGGACACCCTCTGAGGGGGTTGAAAAATAGAAGGACATGCTCTAATAGAAGGACATGCTCTAATAGAAGGACACCCTCTGAGGGTTGAAAAATAGAAGGACATGCTCTAATAGAAGGACACCCTCTGAGGGGGTTGAAAAATAGAAGGACATGCTCTAATAGAAGGACACCCTCGGGAGGTTGAAAAATAGAAGGACATGCTCTAATAGAAGGACACCCTCTGAGGGGGTTGAAAAATAGAAGGACATGCTCTAATAGAAGGACATGCTCTAATAGAAGGACACCCTCTGAGGGGGTTGAAAAATGAAGGACATGCTCTAATAGAAGGGACATGCTCTAATAGAAGGACATGCTCTAATAGAACACACCCTCCGAGGGGTTGAAAAATAGAAGGACATGCTCTAATAGAAGGACACCCTCTGAGGGTTGAAAAATAGAAGGACATGCTCTAATAGAAGGACATGCTCTAATGAGGACACCCTCTGAGGGGGTTGAAAAATAGAAGGACATGCTCTAATAGAAGGACACCCTCTGAGGGGGTTGAAAAATAGAAGGACATGCTCTAATAGAAGGACATGCTCTAATAGAAGGACACCCTCTGAGAGGTTGAAAAATAGAAGGACATGCTCTAATAGAAGGACACCCTCTGAGGGGGTTGAAAAATAGAAGGACATGCTCTAATAGAAGGACACCCTCTAAGGGAGTTGAAAAAATAGAAGGACATGCTCTAATAGAAGGACATACTCTAATAGAAGGACACCTCCGAGGGTTGAAAAATAGAAGGACATGCTCTAATGAAGGACACCCTCAAGGGGTTGAAAATAGAAGGACATGCTCTAATAGAAGGACACCCTGAAGGGGTTGAAAAATAGAAGGACATGCTCTAATGAAGGACATACTCTAATAGAAGGACACCCTCTAGGGGTTGAAAATAGAAGGACATGCTCTAATAGAAGGACACCCTCGAGGGAGGTTGAAAAATAGAAGGACATGCTCTAATAGAAGGACACCCTCCGAGGGGGGTTGAATAGAAGGGACATGCTCTAATAGAAGGACATGCTCTAATAGAAGGACACCCTCAGGGAGGTTGAAAATAGAAGGACATGCTCTAATAGAAGGACACCCTCTGAGGGGGTTGAAAAATAGAAGGACATGCTCTAATAGAAGGACATGCTCTAATAGAAGGACACCCTCTGAGGGGTTGAAAAATAGAAGGACATGCTCTAATAGAAGGACATGCTCTAATAGAAGACACCCTCTGAGGGGGGTTGAAAAATAGAAGGACATGCTCTAATAGAAGGACACCCTCTGAGGGGGTTGAAAAATAGAAGGACATGCTCTAATAGAAGGACACCCTCCGAGGGGTTGAAAAATAGAAGGACATGCTCTAATAGAAGGACACCCTCTGAGGGGGTTGAAAAATAGAAGGACATGCTCTAATAGAAGGACATGCTCTAGAAAAATAGAGAGGGACATGCTCTGAGGGGGGGTTGAAAAAATAGAAGGACATGCTCTAATAGAAGGACATGCTCTGATCAAGGGTTGAAAAATAGAAGGACATGCTCTAATAGAAGGACATGCTCTAATAGAAGGACACCCTCTGAGGGAAGGTTAGAAAAATAGAAGGACATGCTCTAATAGAAGGACATGCTCTAATAGAAGGACACCCTCTGAGGGGTTGAAAAATAGAAGGACATGCTCTAATAGAAGGGACATGCTCTAATAGAAGGACACCCTCTGAGGGGTTGAAAAATAGAAGGACATGCTCTAATAGAAGGACATGCTCTAATAGAAGGACACCCTCTGAGGGGGTTGAAAAATAGGACATGCTCTAATAGAAGGACATGCTCTAATAGAAGGACACCCTCTGAGGGGGGTTGAAAAATAGAAGGACATGCTCTAATAGAAGGACATGCTCTAATAGAAGGACATGCTCTAATAGAAGGACACCCTCTAATGAGGGGAGGTTGAAAAATAGAAGGACATGCTCTAATAGAAGGACATGCTCTAATAGAAGGACACCCTCTGAGGGGTTGAAAAAATAGAAGGACATGCTCTAATAGAAGGACATGCTCTAATAGAAGGACACCCTCTGAGGGGTTGAAAATAGAAGGACATGCTCTAATAGAAGGACATGCTCTAATAGAAGGACATGCTCTAATAGAAGGACATGCTCTAATAGAAGGACATGCTCTAATAGAAGGACATGCTCTAATAGAAGGACACCCTCTGAGGGGGTTAGAAAATGAAGGACATGCTCTAATAGAAGGACATGCTCTAATAGAAGGACATGCTCTAATAGAGAAGGACATGCTCTAATGAAAGGACACCCTCTGAGGGGGTTGAAAAAATAGAAGGACATGCTCTAATAGAAGGACATGCTCTAATAGAAGGACATGCTCTAATAGAAGGACATGCTCTAATGAAGGACACCCTCTGAGGGTTAAAAATAGAAGGACATGCTCTAATAGAAGGACATGCTCTAATAGAAGGACATGCTCTGAGGGGTTGAAAAATAGAAGGACATGCTCTAATGAAGGACATGCTCTAATAGAAGGACACCCTCAGAGGGGTTGAAAAATGAAGGACATGCTCTAATAGAAGGACATGCTCTAATAGAAGGACATGCTCTCTGAGGGGGTTGAAAAATGAAGGACATGCTCTAATAGAAGGACATGCTCTAATAGAAGGACACCCTCTGAGGGGGTTGAAAAATAGAAGGACATGCTCTAATAGAAGGACATGCTCTAATAGAAGGACATGCTCTAATAGAAGGACATGCTCTAATAGAAGGACATGCTCTAATAGAAGGACACACCCTCTGAGAGGGTTGAAAAAAATAGAAGGACATGCTAATAGGAAGGACATGCTCTAATAGAAGGACATGCTCTAATAGAAGGACACCCTCTGAGGGTTGAAAAAATAGAAAAAGGACATGCTCTAATAGAAGGACATGCTCTAATAGAAGGACATGCTCTAATAGAAGGACACCCTCTGAGAGGTTGAAAAAAATAGAAGGACATGCTCTAATGAGAAGGACATGCTCTAATAGAGGACATGCTCTAATGAAGACACCCTCTGAGGGGGTTGAAAAATAGAAGGACATGCTCTAATAGAAGGGACATGCTCTAATAGAAGGACATGCTCTAATAGAAGGACACCCTCTGAGGGGTTGAAAAATAGAAGGACATGCTCTAATAGAAGGACATGCTCTAATAGAAGGACACCCTCTGAGGGGGTTGAAAAATAGAAGGACATGCTCTAATAGAAGGACACCCTCTAATAGAGGTTGAAAAATAGAAGGACATGCTCTAATAGAAGGACACCCTCTGAGGGGGTTGAAAAATAGAAGGACATGCTCTAATAGAAGGACATGCTCTAATAGAAGGACACCCTCTGAGGGGGTTGAAAAATAGAAGGACATGCTCTAATAGAAGGACATGCTCTAATAGAAGGACATGCTCTAATAGAAGGACATGCTCTGAGGGAGGTTGAAAAATAGAAGGACATGCTCTAATAGAAGGACATGCTCTAATAGAAGGACATGCTCTAATAGAAGGACACCCTCTGAGGGGGGGTTGAAAAATAGAAGGACATGCTCTAATAGGAAATGCTCTAATAGAAGGACATGCTCTAATAGAAGGGACATGCTCTAATAGAAGGACACCCTCTGAGGGGTTGAAAAAATAGAAGGACATGCTCTAATAGAAGGACATGCTCTAATAGAAGGACATGCTCTAATAGAAGGACACCCTCTGAGAGGTTGAAAAATAGAAGGACATGCTCTAATAGAAGGACATGCTCTAATAGAAGGACATGCTCTAATAGAAGGACATGCTCTAATAGAAGGAAGCTCTAATAGAAGGACACCCTCAAGGGGGTTGAAAAATAGAAGGACATGCTCTAATAGAAGGACATGCTCTAATAGAAGGACACCCTCTGAGGGGGTTGAAATAGAAGGACATGCTCTAATAGAAGGACACCCTCTGAGGGTTGAAAAATAGAAGGACATGCTCTAATAGAAGGACACCCTCTGAGGGGTTGAAAAATAGAAGGACATGCTCTAATAGAAGGACACCCTCTGAGGGGGTTGAAAAATAGAAGGACATGCTCTAATAGAAGGACACCCTCTGAGGGGGTTGAAAAATAGAAGGACATGCTCCTAATGAAGGACACCCTCTAGGGGGGGTTGAAAAATAGAAGGACATGCTCTAATAGAAGGACATGCTCTAATAGAAGGACACCCTCTGAGGGGGTTGAAAAAATAGAAAGGACATGCTCTAATAGAAGGACATGCTCTAATAGAAGGACATGCTCTAATAGAAGGACATGCTCTAATGAAGGACACCCTCTGAGGGGTTGAAAAATAGAAGGACATGCTCTAATAGAAGGACATGCTCTAATAGAAGCACATGCTCTAATAGAAGGACACCCTCTGAGGGGTTGAAAAAATAGAAGGACATGCTCTAATAGAAGGACATGCTCTAATAGAAGGACATGCTCTAATGAGAAGGACATGCTCTAATAGAAGGACACCCTCTGAGGGGGGGTTGAAAAATAGAAGGACATGCTCTAATAGAAGGACATGCTCTAATAGAAGGACATGCTCTAATAGAAGGACATGCTCTGAGGGGGTTGAAAAATAGAAGGACATGCTCTAATAGAAGGACATGCTCTAATAGAAGAGGACATGCTCTAATAGAAGGACATGCTCTAATAGAAGGAAATGCTCTAATAGAAGGACACACCCTCTGAGGGGGTTGAAAAATAGAAGGACATGCTCTGAAGGACATGCTCTAATAGAAGGACACCCTCTGAGGGGTTGAAAAATAGAAGGACATGCTCTAATAGAAGGACATCCTCTAAGGGGTTGAAAAATAGAGAAGGACATGCTCTAATAGAAGGACACCCTCTGAGGGGGGTTGAAAAATAGAAGGACATGCTCTAATAGAAGGACACCCTCTGAGGGGGTTGAAAAATAGAAGGACATGCTCTAATAGAAGGACATGCTCTAAGAAGGACATGAAAAATAGAGAAGGACATGCTCTAATAGAAGGACACCCTCTGAGGGGGTTGAAAAATAGAAGGACATGCTCTAATAGAAGGACATGCTCTAATAGAAGGACACCCTTTGAGAGGTTGAAAAATAGAAGGACATGCTCTAATGAAGGACATGCTCTAATAGAAGGACATGCTCTAATGAAAGGACACCACTCTGAAGGGTTGAAAAATAGAAGGACATGCTCTAATAGGACATGCTCTAATAGAAGGACATGCTCTAATAGAAGGAGACATGCTCTAATAGAAGGACATGCTCTAATAGAAGGACACCCTCTGAGGGGGATTGAAAAATAGAAGGACATGCTCTAATAGAAGGACATGCTCTAATAGAAGGACACCCTCTGAGGGACATGAAAAATAGAAGGACATGCTCTAATAGAAGGACATGCTCTAATAGAAGGACATGCTCTAATAGAAGAAGGACACTTTCTGAGGGGGTTGAAAATAGAAGGACATGCTCTAATAGAAGGACATGCTCTAATAGAAGGACATGCTCTAATAGAAGGACATGCTCTAATAGAAGGACATGCTCTAATAGAAGGACACCCTCTGAGAGGGTTGAAAAATAGAAGGACATGCTCTAATAGAAGGACATGCTCTAATAAAAGGACATGCTCTAATAGAAGGACATGCTCAATAGAAGGACATGCTCTAATAGAAGGGACATGCTCTAATAGAAGGACATGCTCTAATAGAAGGACATGCTCTAATGAAGGACACTCTGAGGGGGTTGAAAAATAGAAGGACATGCTCTAATAGAAGGACATGCTCTAATGAAGGACATGCTCTAATAGAAGAAGGACATGCTCTAATGAAGGACATGCTCTAATAGAAGGACACCCTCTGAG
>JAMRYI010000708.1:0-81234 GCA_029231635.1 Ditylenchus weischeri | reverse complement strand
CAGCGCTGGTCACAGTGTACAAATGACCATAGCCAATAGTGGTGCATATACTCTGCAACTTATTGATTAGTTGAGTACAGGTTACCTGTAACAGGTAGATAATTTCTGCGTTTACTGTGGGCAAATATCACATGTATATTGGGTTGGTCAATAGGTTCGTGGGTTGTTATACGTAACAAACCATATTTATGTATGGGTTGCAAAATTTTTGATAAATCAGAATTGGCACTCAATTAATTGCTGGGTTTGAAAATCGAAATTTTGACTACACAATTTACGATTTGAAACCCATCGGTTAATTAATAAATGATTATTTCGCAAAATTTCAAATATTCGAATGTTCATCAAAGATTTATTCGCAAGCCATCAGGTTTCTTTGTCCGTGCTTTCGGCCATCGATGGCAAGAAGTTATCGAATACGAAGGCGATTACCTACCAGAATAAATGTTTTGCATTGTCTATAGTTGTTGGGTCTACATAAATATCACTCGTTCTAAGTTAAATTCATCAAAGACAAGTGGAAAATTTGAAATTTTCGCAAAATAATCATTTATTAATTAACGGATGAGTTTCAAATCGTAAATTGTGTAGTCAAAATTTCGATTTTCAAACCCAGCAATTAATTGAGTGCCAACTCTCACTTATCAAAAATTTTGCAACCCATACATAAATACGGTCTGTTACGTATAAACACCCACGAACTTATGGACCAACCGAGTATTAGCACATGGAAAAGCAAGTTTCTTCGACACTTTCGAATTGCACAGCTTTTCAAATGATCCAAAAATGCGCAGTTTGAATTTTTAGACGTGTTTGCATGGCGCACTGGTGAAGCTTTTCTTCACATGATTTTACGTAGCGAAATTCGGCGTTACTTCGATATAATCTAATTATTATCAAATTTATTAATATTAGCCATAAACATCAGATTTTCAACTTTTCAACATACCGTATTTCCTCTAACAGGCCGCCCCCTCCCAATAAGCCGCCCCCTCTAACAAGCCGCCCCCTAGGGGATGATTGAAAATAAGCCGCCCGCCTCTAATAAGCCGCCCCCCCTTACCTTCACCTTGTTCCCAGTTCACCTAGTTCCATGCTTTTTGAATGATCGATATTTTCATTTGTTTGTTTGTAAGCACAGCATTTTCTGTTATCGCTTTCTCGTAAATACAGCATTTTCGGTCATCTCTTTGTCATAAACCCAGCGCCGATTTTCGAAAAACGTGGCTTAAATTTTTGCGGCGCTATTGGTTGAAAACAAGCCGCCCTCCAATAAGCCGCCCCCTCTAATAAGCCGCCCCCCTAGAGGGTGATTGAAAAATAAGCCGCCCGGGCGGCCTATTAGAGGAAATACGGTATGCTGCATTGAAAAGGACAGATTTTGCATTTTTTGCAACTATTTTTAGATCAAAATGTAGCCGTGGATCTTCTCTAAAATCTGGCCAGACAGAATTTTCAAAATACAGAGTTTTGAAAACAAGAAGCCATTTTAAGTCCAAAACTCGTTTTCTAGTCAAATTTGAACATTTGTTTCATTTGCCAATAGTTTGCTCAAAGCTCAAAATGCTCATTTACGGATTAAGTTTTTGAATACTTTTAAAATTTGACTAGAAAAATTGGGTGACGGTGAATTCCTCAACTAATCAATTCGTCAACGGATTTTTACTTGACTGGTTTTATTTGTATAAACTCGTATAAAATATTTTATTTCTTAGGCCAACGAACGTTAGGATGGACTCAAACACATTCTAAAAGTTACTAAGAGACCAGAAAATTGCAGGCTGGTGAGGAAACACATGTACTCAAACCAATCACCATCTCCCTAATCAAGTATACACCCGCAGAATATAAGATTTTGAGTTTTGGCGGAAGTAAATAAAAAAATTTTGCATCCTTACAATGAGCACAGTTTAATACTACCGAAACCAGCAGTTTGACTTGCCGGATCCCCTAGTGCTAAGTGGACTCAACATTATTTAATATTTTTAATTGTGATGCTTTACTTATTTTATTTAACAAGCACAGCTGTTCAGTATACCCCAATCATCCGAGCTGTCACTTTTGACACACCGGATGATTGATTACCCGGTTAATAAGGTACTGTTTACTACTAACTGATCCACACATCCAAAACTGCCTTGAACTAGTGTCAAGGGTGATTTAGAGTTTTTGAGGGTAGTTAAGGATGGATTGGCGTAATTTGGAGGGGCTCGCGACTCAGAAGACCATGCTCGTGGTGGCTTGGTGTCCCCGTCAATTCAAAAATTTTTCCTCATTGTTGGATTTCTGTACGAATTTTTTAACTTGTTTTCTAACAAAACTACACCTAGAATTAAATTCTAAGCCTTGTTTTGTTAGAAGCCAAGTTAAAAAATTCGTACAGAAGATCAATGATTCGGAAAATTTTTTTAATTGGCGGGGACCCACCAGACCATCGCCAGCATGGTCTTTTAAAGGTTGTTTTAAAATATGTTTAAGGTGGTTTGGGGTGATTTTTTATGGTTCAGCACGTTTTAAATGGTTTCAGATGCAAAATGTTACATGGTTTGGAATGCTTAGATCTTTAAAGTGGTTGGGAATAATTTATGCTGATTTTGACACGGTTGGAGTAGTTTGAAGTAAAAGTCGTATTCATTTCAAAAATAGCTGAGTTTACTCGTAAAGACTCTCAAAAAGACTCTGCTTAGCTTTAAAAACTGGTTTTTTTACTCCAATTTCACCTTGGGAACATCGACTATGCAAAAAAAAATTTTAAACACAAAAAAATCAGACATGTTTCATATGTAAAAAAAAGTAGTCAGATGCGCACCTCCGACTTTGACTACCGTATGTAAACACTCAAGAGTCAGATGCGGAGGCGTAGTCAGAGTCGGAGGCGAGTATGTGAGCACTCGTGTTCACATAGGTAGTCGGAGGCGAAGTGGTAGTCCGAGGCGCAGTCAAAGGCGGAGTCATAATATGTGAACACCTGTGCCTCCGCCTAAGTAGTCGGAGGCGGAGACGGAGTCGCAAGCCCAATTTTCTGCCAGTTTTTGCTAACTTATGTCGTATATCTCTCCGGAACACTCAAGTAAACAATCTTAACTTTGTTTTAAGTACAAACACGTATAGTGGAAGTAGCTTTTAATTTTTTGTTTCCTTTCAAATAAGAGATGGTAGATTTCAGGAGCAGGATGGGTCCCGAACCACATGGATATCTACCAACCAGCAGCGTGGGGTCCCAATCACGTGGATACTCCACAGCCACCAGGATGGGTCCTAAACTACATGGAAACCCGCTAATCGCCAAAATGGGGCTCTGGATACCGCTCAACCACCAGGAAAGTACCTGAGGAAAAGGGTGGGCGCGCAGTTTGTAGGCAGGAGGGGGTTTGTGGATTTAAATAGGATGTTACCCAGGAAGGGGTAATAATAAACATTGAAAAATCGTTAAATCGAGAGTTCGTTGTATCGGGGGATCGTTATATAGAGCGTAGACTGTATTAAAATTTCAAAATACGATAGAGGCGCCGATAGTCGCCTGTTGTTCCTAGTTACAAAGTTATGCAAATGGTAGCATGGAGGTGTTAGTAGCGACAGATGCCCAAAATCATGATTTCGATTCTGAAAATTAAAATTTGAACATAAAAATCCCTCCAAATCAGGAGAAAAATATTTTATTGCATATATTCCTGATTTTTGACAATCGAAAATCAGGATTTAACACTGGTTTGTAACTTTGGTGAGTACTTGTGCAGAATTTCACGCTGAACAAGAAAGTGTTAGAAGTTTTTTTTTAACTGAGAAAAAGCACTGGCAAAAAGGCTAATGACAAAAGGTCGTTTCGGGGGTCGAAAAGCGCTGACTTTTTTTCTAAATGTAATGCGTGTTGAAAACTTGAAAACAAACGATAATGCGAGTGTTAAATACAAAATCAGGAAATTTCTGATTAATCAGTATATCTGGCTACCCTGAAGGTGTTAGTAATAAGGCAGTGACTAAGTATCAGCACACAGATGGAAGTGCCTAGGTGGTGGTAATTAAGTGATGGTGATGTCCAGATGTACGTCCAGGTACTTTGTCGAGATAATCAAGTAGTGGTTTCAAAATCTTGGCAGCAGATCGTAACTTTCAGATATTGGTGTCTAGGTAGTAGTACATTAGACAACCTTTAATTGGACCAGGGACCACCCGAGTACTGCTGCTTAGTACTGTCACCAAGATATTACCACCTGAGAACTACTACTAAGATGATTTTTCAAGCGCATGGTGGATTATTAGATGTAATATGGTAAATACTGCACTACTGTGGTTTTTAAGGCTAAAGTCGTTCCTGTGGTTCTATCAAACTGCGCTCAGTGAACTAGTTTAAATTTTAAAATTTTGGATGCTAGAGGTAGATACCAGTTTTATGAAGGTACCAAAGCGTTTTCCTAAGCACTCTGAAGCTAAGAGGCTTAATCTTTAAAAGTTTGATTTAGAGCCAACTGGAGCAATGCATTTTTTTTTTAAATTTAATATGAACGAACATAGTTGCACGGGCGCCGGCGCCCGTGCAACGGTGTGCGCCCCAAAATTTTTCAGAAAAAAGGGGCGCCGGCGCAAGGCGCCGATTTGAAAAACCGGTGCCAGCGCCCGGCGCCTCTTTTTTCAGCAATGTGCTTAATAATTTTTCAGTAAAGATCTTTTTTCATACTTAATTTTTCTTTCCATTAATTGATTTTTTTGCTGAAAGTTTCGCTCTACAGCCGCTGTAGAGCGAATGTTTAGTGTCACCTCAATGCTAACAGCTGGAAGAAAAAGTCCAACAAAACCATCATTGTTAAAAAGCAAAACCATGTTGGTGTATAACAAGGAGATGATAATACATGATTTTGTTTTCCGGCCTTTTTTCTAATAAACTTAAAAAATATTTTTGCAAAAAAAACTTTCTGAAAAATTTATTCATCATTTCGGCACCTGGCGCCGAAAAAAATTAAGTGCCATACTTTGCTCCCGGCGCCGATTTTCTGAAAACAGCGGCGCCGGTGCCCGGCGCCCCGAATATAGCCGGCGCCGTATCCGGCGCCCGGCGCCAATTTTCAAAAACGCCGGCGCCGAAAATTTTTTCCGTCCAGCTATGTGAACGAATAAACCCTATGAAAAGTGAAAATCCATTGGGAAATTCACCGATTGACGAATTTACCGGTTGACGAATTCCTGTTCCACATTTGTCCCCGCCATTTAAAAATTTTTCCGAATCATTGAATTATTTTTCAGCTTGGTTTCTAACAAAAAAGGCATGGAGTTTAATTTTAGGCATATTTTTGTTCGAAACCAAGTTGAAAAATCCGTACAGAAGTTCAATGATTTGGAAAATTAATTTGAATTGGCGGGGACAAATTTTGTAACAGGTGAGCATGCTCCTTTAAAGGGGCATGCTCGCCGCCGATGGGAATATTTTGAAAGATGGGTACCAGGTCAATTAAAAAAGAATTATTTTGAAATGCAAATTTGTTGAGTACCCCTTTGTAATAAGTATTGAAAACCATTGTCACCATTCAATAACATCGGTGCCTCAGTGGTGAAGCGTCGGTGGGCTGTGAGAGTCGGTCGTCGGTTCGATTCCGGCTGGGTGCATCATTTTTCTTCAACTTTCAAAAATTGCGCCATTTTAATTCCCCTTTGAATTTCACTGGTACCCGCCTTTTATTATGACAATAAAATATTCCCATCGGCGACGAGCATGCCCCTACAAACACATTGACTCAAAATCACCTCAGAAGCTCAAAAAGGCATTTATTTTTTGGCACTAGCATTCATTTATTTTGGTCATTAAAAATTAATTTTCGGTCACTTTCATTTTTCGATCATTGAACTACTAAAAATGGCAGGCCGAAATCACTTAAAAAGTGGCTTGAAGGATATTCAGATACCCTGAAACGATGGAATAGCAACATTTAATAATTAACTCTATTTTTAGCTTATCACGCTACATGCCAGTCATTTTGCAATTCCTAATCATCCTATTCCTGAACTTTAATCTTTTATCAAACAACAATAACAAACCACTCGCGCACAATTTTATAAATTTTCACCGAACATATATTTTTATACCGCTAGTAACTCTTTTTTTTTCATCATAGCAAGAAGAAGCAGCATTTCACAAATTATCGGATTGATTTCTAGGCCTGACTTTGAGCACCCTGCCATCAACTTCATGAGGACCTCCGAGCAATGCTTTGGACACCTAAAATCAAAAACGTTACGCATGGAAGAGAGGCAAGTAAGTGGATACCTCATTCGGAGAAGAATATTCCACAAAGCCAAATCCCCTTGATTGTCTAGTTGTTCGATCCAACTTCACTTCAGTGCTGACAAGGGATCCGAACTTAGAAAAGACATCATGAAGCATTTGATCCGTAGTTCTAGTCGATAAACCTCCAACGAATAAAGTGGACAGACCCATCGTACTCTTATTACTTTTATCTACACTGATTTGCTCGCCATTAACCACATGTGGACGAGCCTCCAGCGCTTTATCAAACTAAAAAAGGCAACTGAAAACTAGTTTCGAAAAAAGCGTTTTAATGTACTTTTTAAACGCTGTGCAGCGTTATAGTATTTTAAGAGGTAATATTTAAGTCTGCCCGCTAATCTCTGAAATATGCCCGCTAATCTTTGAAATATGTCCGCTAATCTCTGAATTATGCCCGCTAATTTTATTATTACCAGGAAATTTTCACAAATTGCGGGCATTTTTCAGAGTTTAATTAAATATCACCCTATTTTAAATAGATGCAGCACAGCATGTAAAGCAGTAAAGGGTGTTTCAATAAATTTTAGGCTTTCAAATTGCCATAACTTTTTACAAAGTGCGATTTTCGAATTTTTTACAAATCAATAAACAATATTTTTTGTATAAAAAACACGATTTTCGACGCTACTGCAACGTTCACACCACCGCAAAAATCGTGTTTTTGACAGTATATAGTACTGAGTTAATCAGCGTTTACAGAATTAAGGAGTTCATCAGATAAAAAAGTTATGGCTGATTAAAAATGTCAGAAATTCTTGGACCACCCTGTAATTTAGATAAATTTTGTGCATTGCACAAAATTTGAATACACGAATATTGCATAATTTTAAGAAGCTTACCCCCTCCTTCGAAGAGAAAGTCACCCATCCATGATAAAGCAATTGATTCGTCTGTTTGTCCCGAGCTATTACACAAACGTAGACTGGTCCGAATTGCTCAAAGTGCTTCCTTAGATGATCCTCGGACATATTTGGAGACAATCCGGCAAAAAAGAGCGTAAATTCTTTAGTACTGTAATTTATATTGACTTTACTTCCATCAATGATATGTGGCATAGAAGTCAAAGCATTGTCCAACTAAAAAAGACAATAAGAGCCAACGAAAAAAGTGCGCGTACCCCTGTCTGAGATGAGAAGCAAACATAGCCAAAGCAGCGGGATACCCCAGTCAATCTGTCTCGCTTTACTTCAGCTCCTAGCATAGTCCCGAATCGAGAGTAGAATTCATTTAACGACTGGTCGGTAGTAGTTGGCGATAGATTGCCCACATAAAGCATCAGCTCTTTTGGCATAAGAAGCTTTACTTTCACTTGCTTTCCATCAATCGTGTGAACACTTGAAGCTAAGCACTCATTCATCTAAAATACAGATTATAAAGGAGAGACAAATAAGAGAAACTTGCTTCATTTTTATCCGCGAAATTCACAAAGCCACTAATTGATCCTTTTCTTAAATCACGTTTTATTGCACAGCTAGAAATGTTTCCAAAACGAACAAAATAAGACTTTAACGACTGTTGTGTAGATGACGATGACAAGTCAGTGATTAAAAAGCTGATCTCTTCATAAGGGTTCAGATGGACTCGTTGATTGCCGATTATATGAGGCCGAGAAGATACTACCTTATCTAACTAAAATGATAACTAATTGTACTAAAATTAATTTTTTAACATACCGTTTTTGTCAGCGAAAACCACATGGCCACAACCTTTAGATTCAATCGTCTGTGGATTCCTCATTAATTTAACAGCGAGAACCATGCCATACTGAGAGAAGTGTTGACAAACTGATTCCTCTGTGGCATCAAATGGTATATCTCTGACCAAAAGCCGGTGGTATAGACGAATAAAGCTGACTTGACTAGTGCCAACGAAGAGAGACTGTCGCGTGCCATCATCTAACTTTGAATACAGTTGTTTGAAGAAATAGCTACCACCAGAATTTCTTATTGGACGAAAAGGACTGATTTGGCAAGCAATAGATCGAGAATAAGAGCATCTTTGCAAAACACTCTTCATCACATGTGATTTCAATAAACTAATCTGAACTAATCTGGCTAAAGTATGGTATACACCGGCCAGTCAAGTCTGGTATACACCGGCCAGGCAAGTCTGGTATACACCGGCCAGTCAAGTCTGGTATACACCGGCCAGTTATATATAAGCGGTCTAAATTCGCACGCATTCGTCTTGTTCAATAAGGATATGTTTGTGATTTATATCCCTCAATAAATATTTTCTAGACTTGACTGGCCGGTGTATACTAGACTTGACTGGCCGGTGTATACCAGAATTGCTCCACTAATCTTCATAAGCTTTATCCATGCCGGGCCCGGCCCTGAAACCCGGTTTAAACCACACAACCAGAGATTCATTATCACGGGGGTTTCAAAGTAGTCCAAAATCGGCAGTAGGTGACTTTGCGGGAAACTGAAAAACGATTACAACGATTGATTACAAATAACTTATTTTACAGGGAAAAAGGCCTCTCGTTTGCTTGAGATGGCCTCTAGTTTTCTAAATTCTGACTTTAGAAAATTCTATCTGACTTTTCTGATAGAGGAGAACCAGAGCTACATTTCGGTATATAGGGTTTTTCCCACAATGCAAAATTTGGGATTTTCCATGCAAAAGAAATTTAGTGTAATTTTAGCGCTAACTATGGTATCTACCAGAAGAGCCTGTGGCAAGCAAAAAAAAAGCCGTCTCTTACCGAAATTCGTAGCTTGGCAAGCAAAAAGCGATGGAATAATGAAAAGGGCAAGAAGCAGAAGCAAGCTGAAGCTAAATCTGAGGCTGTTGTAAGGGCTAAAACAAGTGGAAGAACTCGTCTATGTTGGTTATTTTTGCTCTGTTTTATCTGGTCTTAACCTTATGTTTTAGTGAAGCGAGCTGACTTGAAGTGCGAAAAAGCAAAAGAGGACGAACAAAGGCTAGCCGAAGATAGAAAGATTATTTCGCCGACAATTATTTCGCGTGACATTATTTCGTGGATTATTATTTCGCCGCGACAAAATTTCGCCGATATTTCAAGTGTCGTTTTTTCTAATTATCGTCTTTTTTTCTGGCTAACTTGAAAGTTGATCCGTGGTTTAGCGGCTGTCCAGGAAAATAAAGTATGTTTTTTGGTTATTTTCTAGCGCTGTAGCATTATAAGGTCCTTACATTCCAGGTCCTTACATCCGGCGAGCCAGAATCATCTGATGAAGAAATTTCTGATCTGGATGGAAAATAATAGGAATGCTTAATTCTTTGTTGTTATTTGCTTCTATCTGTTGTTGTATTTGTTCTAATCTATTTGTTGTTATGAAACTTGAGTCAATAAAACTTTGCTTTGGATTTACTTGAAAAATGTCTAACATGTAATCAAGGAAATTAGTAAAAATAAATAATGGCGGCGAAATTTTAGGGGTATAGGCGTTTAGCTAAACGCCCCTAGGACGTTTACCTACCAAATGGGACATTTGTCTCATTGGTAGCTAAAGGTCTACGCACCAAATTTTAGACGAAAAAGAATATATACTATTAATATAACCTTAGGAGAAATAACTTTTGATCAAATAAAATTAATCAGGAGCTGATATATATCACTTCACGCAGGGAGTAAGGATTACTCAATTTTTTTATATTTTTTATCATTAATTTATTATTATTAAAATTTATTATCGGTGTCTTACTATATGCCCTCATGCCCCCTGTGGGGGATATAAGGATTTTGAGGATTGTGATTTAGATGGTATATCTGTTAAAACTGCCCACCCTAGTACAACTATTAAACACTGTGTGTTTTATGAAACATTTAGAGTCGTTTTGCACTATAGTAACACTTTTTTAACATAATTAATCGTGTTTTCTACCAAAATTTACCCTAGGAGGATCAAAAACTTTAAAAAAAATATGTCATTTTCAAGGTGGAATTGAACCTGAGAGCCCAAAACATCAAAATCAAACGCTTTACCCACTGCGCCATGAAATTTGAGAAATAGTCATTTTTGACTACTTTGAAACCCCGTGATTATAGGATCGCCGAAATTACCGATTTTCGAAGTATCGAGATTGTTACCGGCGTTTTTTTGGTATTTTTTAAAAGCGTACTTTCTACAAAAATCGAGAGAAATACCGGTATTTTTGCGGTATTAATTTTTTTTTCGGCAGCTCTACTTCATCATTAAATTCATTCTGCTTCAGCTCTAAAAAATACTATCTCACTAACAAGTTTCTCAATGGAAGGCGCTTACTCACCTCCTATGTCACTTTCGGGTGCTGAAGGCGAAGGCGAAGAAGAGACCGGCTCACAAGCGAAGAAGGCATGCCTTGACACGGAGTGCATGCTCAGTGGTAGGTTATATTGGAATATTTTATCTGTATCACTTTTTATTTCCTCCATATGTATTGGCCGATCATTGTTAAAAAATAAGATTACATTTGATTGATTTGATTTGTTTGATTTTGGGATATCAATAAAGACTCTTTGTTTTTCCCAAGAAATGTCGAAAATTTTTGAGTATATCTGAAGTAGGGCTTCCGGGCCCGGCCCGGGCCGGGCTGAAGACTAAAAAGAGGCGGGCCGGGCCGAACTATCACGGCCCTGGGCCGGGCCGCCAAAATTCGGCCCGTGTCCATGCCTGGTCCCCCGTACAGTTAACCATTTTCAAATTTGTTTTGCTTTTTTAACCCCAACATCGTTTATTTTTTAAAACGTACGACCACTCATTTTGTAGAGTTTGGAAAGATCTACAAAATGAGTTGTCGTACGTTTTAAAAAATATACAATGTTGGGGTTAAAACACCAAAACAAATTTGAAAATAGTTACCGTATTTTCTCTAATTAACGCCTTCGATTCAAAATTGTTTTTGGCATTGTTTTTAGCCCACTTTTGATCACTTCTTCAGACAGTTACCACCCATTTTGTAGCTAGAAAGATGAGCTACAAAATGGGTGGTAACTTGCCTGAGATAAATGGCCAAAAAGTGGGATAAAAACACAATGCCAAAAACACGATTTTGAATCAGGGGGGGGCGTTAATTAGAGAAAATACGGTAATTGTAGGGGGCCCCGTTTATTAGAGTATTTACGGTGTATTCTGAAATATGCCTATTTTCGAATATAGCTTGAGCTTATCAACGACTGTGTTGAAAGCGACTAAGGCTTGACTTGCACAATGAGTATGAATTTTTTCATACCTTCTTATTTTAAAATGGGCAATACTTTTTTTTGCCGCAAATATACTCTTAAAATGATTTATATAAGGAATGATTTATGAAATGATTTATAAATGATTTATATCTCAAAAATGATTTATATAAGGAAAATCAAAAATTTTCTGAGTAAAAATGATCACTCTGCCACAAATTTATGTGCAATAGATAGCTCTGATCACACCCTGCATTTTGAGATACTACTAGGGTTGGCCTCCCTATCTACCTCCCAACGAACCTAACCGCCCGCCATCCCCAACCACCGCACTCCACACCATCCACCCCCTCTCCCTGCCTCGCACCGAATTTATCCTTATACCTCTCACCATACCTGCACGCTGAGAAAAATCGGCGCCGGACGCCGACCCAGGCGCCGTTGGTGAATCTGGGGCTAAGATATGAAAGGTTTTCAAGAGAAAAATTTTCAGGAGCCAAGAACCAAAAAAAACAGACATATTTTTTTGAGATATTTTTAACGTTTTTTGATCAATTTTTCGAACATATGCCAATGATTTTTTTCCGCGCCCCAAATTCATCCCGCGCCACATCCAAAACTAAACCAAGTAAGGCTTGACGTGCACACCAGGACTGTACCGGATATGAAATAATATAGGATCGGATATCGGATATGAAAAAGTGCCGGATATCGGTTATCGGATATCGGATATCCGGTACAGCCCTGGTGCACACGGTCTCTTTTTGAGCTTTAAGCAAAATATTGCGGGAAATTAAAATACTTTTTCACATTGACTATAAAAATGAGTTTTGGACTTGAATTGGCGTCTAGTTTTCACACTTCTTCGATTCAGCAAAGATCTTTTCCAACTTTTCAGAGAAGATCTAGGGCTACATTACGGTATATAAATCGTTACTGAGAATACGATTTTCGCTTTTTTCGATACGATTAAAGTTTCATGCAACTTTTTGCCTACTATTCGATGTAAAGTCTCGACTTCCGTCTGACCTGTAATTAAAATTTAAATGGAAAACTTGAAAATTTGAGATTTATGACCTATGTCTACTTTTCCATTTGACGTCGAATAGAATAATAATAAAAAATTAAAAAAAAAACGTGTGGTACACAATAGAGGGTGGATATTCTCATATCTTCCTAAGAGGATTATTAGAGATTTTACGGCAACACACCCAAATTTTTCCAAGATAAAGTTAAATAAGAATAAACAAATCAAAAATTTTTTTTTAAATTGCTACTTTAACTTACCTGAGCATATAGCATAGCATTCCAAATGTCCCAACGCAATTTCTGTTCGGAGTGACGAATGTTCAGTTGTTTCTCATAGTTTATAAGCTCTTGGGTCAATAGCTGTTTGAACTGAAACGATCATCCAACTTTTTATATTTTTACAAAACTAGTTTTTGTTTAAATTTACCAAATTTCAAAATTTTGATATGCCCTTTCTTTTAAAGGACCATGCAACTTGATAAGCACAGTAATTTGCGAAATTTGAATTCGCGCGGAACCATATTAGTTTGGTCAATAATGTTTTCGAATTATTGTTATTATTGTTTGCATTTAAAATTTGTTCAAAATTTTGAACCATCCACTAGTCGAGCCCAACGTTGCTTGACATTGCCAGATCGGACGAGTCAGGCTACTTCCATGGTGTCCAGTAAAAACTGGGACGCAAAAACTGGGACGGTAAAAACTGGGATGACAAAAACTGGGATGACAAAAACTGGGACGGTAAAAACTGGGATCACAAGAACTGGGACGTAAAAACTGGGATGCAAAAACTGGGATGACCAAAACTGGGACGGTAAAAACTGGGATCACAAGAACTGGGACGTAAAAACTGGGATGCAAAAACTGGGATGACCAAAACTGGGATGAAAATTTAAATTGCCGCGTTTTTCTGTTTGGTTCTTGCGTTCTATCAAATTTTCATTGGCCTTTGTTTTTATTTGCGTTTAGCAGTCTCGTTCTTTCGATCCTTATTTTTTTTTCGCAGATACGCTTGCAATGGAATTTTCGTCGAACAAAGGCGGAAGAATGGCTCAATGTGGACAGCGTATGATGCACAAGGGCAAGAAGAGCGCCGATGGAACTAAACAATTCTGGAGATGCGCCACTGAAGGATGCCACGGGACAGCCGAGTCAACTTTTGGTTCCGCCAAGAATTTGAAGGAAAGAAAGCTGCACGATCTTTGCGTCCCAAGTCCGGCTTCAATCACAGTAATTTTTTTAATTCAAAATCTTTATTGATTATTTTCACATTCATGTTTATTTAGACAAAGCAGAGAAGGACTGAAGTGAGGAACACAGCCAAGCGGGATCTCTTTGTTTGTGGACTTTGAGTCATATTTTGTTTCAGACATGAAGCCGACCCTGCCGATCCTCTGCGCAACGCCAGGAAGAAGAATGTGGAAAACGCCGACCATCAAATCAAGTTGCTACTGGAGCGCTACATGGCCGTGAACGTGTTCGATCGCAACAGGGTATTATTCCTCCGCCGCATGCAGAATCACTTGGCCAAGTTTGTGATCGTGCCAGTCGAACCAGAAGACAATGCTCAGCCGCTAGAAGAAGAAGCAGTGGAGCCGGAGGAAGAAATTTAACCTTGAATTATTTTTGTTAACCTCATTCTTTTGTTGAATTAAGTCCATTTTGTTGTTGAAAGCAGTCGTCAATAAATGTTTCGAATGTTTGTGAGAGGGTATGAAAAATGAGGCTAGAAGATGTTTAAATCTTCTAAATAAATCGGTTTCCTCATTGCTGTTCCGTTATGGCTATTCTATTATGGCTATCCCAGTTTTTGTCATCCCAGTTTTTACCGTCCCAGTTTTTGTCATCCCAGTTTTTGCATCCCAGTTTTTACGTCCCAGTTTTTGTCATCCCAGTTTTTGCATCCCAGTTTTTACCGTCCCAGTTTTTGCGTCCCAGTTTTTACGCTACTCCACTTCCATTGCTCTACAGTTATTTACAGCCAGCATATCTCTATATAGTATTAGGCATGTCTCTGTGACGCTCCATTATGTCACTTTTGTTCGCAACGCGATTTATCATACTTTTTGTGGACACAATGTAGAGATCTTGGTGTAATTTGATAGCCCTTTAACTAGGGAAGATCAGATACGTATTGGTTTTTTCACATCGCCTTATTGGACAAAAAAATTTGGGCTTAAAAGTCGGATAAGTTTATTTTTAGGATTTACATTCAGTTTTTGTTTGCAACTTTTGTTCGTAACGTTTTTAAATTGGCGCCAAATAAGTGGGCGCCGATATTAAAAATTTATAGCTTAAAAACAAATGGCGCCTAAGGCGCCAGTCCAAACTAGTGTTCTATATTGACCAATAAGTAAGATTCAAAATTTAAATGCACACAAAAAAATAATTCGTAAACATTAATAATGTTTACGAATTATTTTTTTATAATAATAATAATGTTACATTATTGACCAAATTATGTTGGTCCCGCGCGTATTCATATTTACCTAATTTCTGTGCTTATCAAGTTTCATGGTCCTTTAATGTCTAACTTTTTAAAAATTTCCATTCCTGAAATCGTGTTCTTCGCAATATGTTTTTACATGAACTCCGAATTCAGGATCTCGAAATTCGGAAAATGAGTACATTAGCTCTAAATAGATACATTTTAGAGCACTTTGGCAAAACAGCACATCTTTTTTGGCAACCAGACATTTTATACTATTATCACAATTTGTCGCGCGACATTTTTACTAATTTTTGAAGGAAATTCATAGTAGAAAATATAATGGTAGAAAATGTCTGGTTGCCCTTTTTGTCTAATAGAAGCCCAGAGCATGAACAAATTTTTTTATTCTTTGAAATTTCTTGAAAATATTTTTATCTTTAATAATTTTTAACATCCCTGAGTTTGATGAATCGAATAAATTACGGCTGCGCCTTCCAATTAAGTTATAGCTTTAAACAATTTTTAATAAAAAACACCCAAAATTAATACCTGTTGTTGGTCTGCTAAACTAGTTGCGTTTGCAATTGCCTTGACTAGTCTAGTCCTATTTACAGTTAACCCGTATTTCCAAGCCATTTCCTGCATCTCGTCATTGGATGCTTCACATAAGTAAAAAACAACAGCGCCAACCAACTGATACACTAGAAGGACAGCAAGTAGGAGCACATGTTTCAGACCATAATGGTGGTAGGCTTGGCTGAACAAGAGCATCCATCTGGGCGGCTGTTCTATGACAGAGACAGGTCGAGGAATATAGTTGGTACCTCTCCTGCATCGATGGCCTGTAGAGGTACTAGGCTCGTTGCGCAGAACTGACCGAAAATTTCGAGTCTGAAATGACTGATTTAATTTAGGCTGATTTTGTTGCTGGGGATTGACTGTAATATAATTTTTAGCAAGGATTATAGGTCAAGTAATTAGATGCCGTATAAAATTTATAAATTGTTCTTCTAAAAAAAACAAAATAAAAATATTTTTGGATGCCTTGATAGCTTACGGAAAGTAACAAACAAAAAAAGTCCATAAAATTGAAGAAGCTATAGTTTAAAAAACTAGAATATGCTGTTGCCACAGTGTGGCAATTCGTAGGCGCCGAGGACCTGTGTGGGGAACACGTTACAAAAATGATGCATGCTACCACCAAAATTTGAACCTGTGACCATGCCTTGGTCCCCCAAGGCAATCCAAAAACACCCAAAATTGTCTTGGTCCCCCAAGGCAATCCAAAAAACACCCAAAATTGCCTTGGTCCCCCAAGGCAACCCAAACACCAAAATTGCCTTGGTCCCCAAGGCAATCCAAAAACCCAAATTGCCTTGGTCCCCAAGGCCCAAAAATACAAAATTGCCTTGGTCCCCAAGGCAATCCAAAACACCAAAATTGCCTTGGTCCCCAAGGCAATCCAAAACACAAAATTGCCTTGGTCCCCAAGGCAATCCAAAACACCAAAATTGCCTTGGTCCCCAAGGCAATCCAAAACACCAAAATTGCCTTGGTCCCCAAGGCAATCCAAAACACCAAAATTGCCTTGGTCCCCAAGGCAATAAAACACCAAAATTGCCTTGGTCCCCAAGGCAATCTAAAACACCAAAATTGCCTTGGTCCCCCAAGGCAACCCAAAAACACCCAAAATTGCCTTGGTCCCCAAGGCACCCAAATACAAAATTGCCTTGGTCCCCAAGGCAACCCAAAACACCAAAATTGCCTTGGTCCCCAAGGCAATCAAAAAACCAAAATTGCCTTGGTCCCCAAGGCAATCCAAACCAAAATTGCCTTGGTCCCCAAGGCAATCCAAACTCAAAATTGCCTTGGTCCCCCAAGGCAATCCAAAAAACACCCAAAATTGCCTTGGTCCCCCAAGGCAATCCAAAAAACACCCAAAATTGCCTTGGTCGCCCAAGGCAATCCAAAAAACACCCAAAATTGCCTTGGTCCCCCAAGGCAATCCAAAAAACACCCAAAATTGCCTTGGTCCCCCAAGGCAATCCAAAAAACACCCAAAATTGCCTTGGTCCCCCAAGGCAATCCAAAAAACACCCAAAATTGCCTTGGTCCCCAAGGCAATCCAAAACACCAAAATTGCCTTGGTCCCCAAGGCAATCCAAAACACTAAAATTGCCTTGGTCCCCAAGGCAATCCAAAACACCAAAATTGCCTTGGTCCCCAAGGCAATCCAAACACCAAAATTGCCTTGGTCCCCCAAGGCAATCCAAAAAACACCCAAAATTGCCTTGGTCCCCCAAGGCAATCCAAAAAAAGCCATAAAAAGGACTAAAACCCATAAAAAAGGACTATAAAAGGACTAAAAAGCAATTTTAAAGAGACTATGGGATGTATTGGAAGGGAGAGGAAATAATAAGCGGCCACTTTTAGAGGGCATTTTTATGGACGATACGTAAAAATGCCCAGTTTTGAGAAGAAAGTGCCAAAAAATGTGAAAAAGTAACCAGTTTTTTGGTTGTAGTCGGAAAGGCGAAAATCTGCATACTTTTCATTTTCTGGATGAAGGACTAAATCGGCATATTTTGGTGATCGAATGATAGAAGACCCATTTGTTGCTGTTTCAGCTTGAAGAAATACGCTTCATTTAGGGCATAATGAATATACTAGGGTATATGCAGAAGAGGGCACATTTTACCAAAACTGAACACATTTTCACAAAAACTTGGCAGAATTTCGAAAAAATGGGCACTTTTTCACAAAGCTGGGCTTATTCCGAAAAACTGTGATCATTTTTACAAAAACTGGGCAGATTTTCACCTTTTTGACTACAATTAAAAAAACTGAGCACTTTTTCACATTCTGCGGGCACTTTTTCCCCAAATCTGGGTACTTTTCATCTGGTTTTTGACTGGTTCACTAAGTTTTCAACTTGGGCCGTGGCAAAAAGAAACTGTAAATGCATTTTATGATCAAGAGTACTTCTCGGAATCATGTCTAAGGTAAGTGAGGAAGGCACGATGGGCATCGAGACGAGATATTGGCGGTTTTCCCACTTCTATTTCCTCGAAATCCACTTCTTCGTCGCCAGGGCCTTCCGTTCTCGAGTCATCCTCTACGATTTCAGCCAGCGAAAGAGTAGCACCTTGAAAATAATTAACTAGTGGAAAAAAAAGAATGTGTAATTGATAATTAGATGTAAGCACCAAATCATCCACAGCAATGAAGTCGGACACCGTCGCTTCATGATCATCACCTTCTAGCTGCTGAAGTTCTGTCCAAGCATCGATCAACTCATCCATGACGTCCTTGTCGAAAACATTGTTCTTCGTAAATTGACTGGACTTCGCCAGCGCCATCCTAAATTTGCGAAGCTTAAATAAACCAGAGCATTTCGCGATTTACCTTGTGTACGAACTTAACGTGCCGAAAACAGTTTTTGATTGTTTCCCCACTTTTTTCAATCTATGAAAAGAGAAGATAGTTCCCGAGGTATACAACAAAACGATACATAGAGATGGGCACTTGAGATGAACAAAGCAAAAAGAGGAAAATTAGTGCTGTTAAACAAAAACACGTTAAAAATTGAAAGTTTCGTTAAATCGAGAGCGACTTTATCAGTAGGAATTCCAAAAAAGGTTCGTTAAATCGAGAGTTTCGTTAAATACGGGGCTCGTTTAATCGAGAGTTGACTGTAGTGAAATGCACAAACCTGGTGTTTAAAAGACCTCCTCAGCCTATCGAATCTGTTCACATTGTCTGACCTTTGCAATCCAGTGGACATTCCAGTAAATATTTTGACCACTAAAACAGCAGCAATGTACAAGTGCCAGAACTCGATGAGCTTTTGGCTGCAATAGCAACCACAATGGCTCTCTAGAGACACATCCCTATGTGCCCTTTAATATCTCCTTCCTTTTCTGCACCCATCAGAACTCCAGCAGAGCCTGTGACAGTGATTTAGCATTTGACAAATCGGTGCTAACAAAACACCAGATATTTATGGTTATAAGTAGTGAAAATTTTTTTAGAACTTTTTTAAAATTGAAAAAAATTTAAAAAACCATGGTTTTAAAATTTAAAACTATAGGCTGCAACCACAGTTGCAGCCCCGCCGGCGGTCTGCCTTCGCCGGCGGGACCGCCACGAGGAGCGGGGCGACAAATTTCGGCGGAGGCGGCGCCGCCGGCGGAGCAATGTTTTATCGTAATTTTGTTCAAATGAGTGGTAATTTGCCTGACAAAGAATTGAAAATACTTAAAAGACCATTGACCATTAATATTATCCAGCCCGGTGCCGTTGGTTAATTACCGTATTTACTCTGATAGTAGCCCCGGGGCTACTAATTTTCAACCACCCCTTTTGGGGGGGGGGCTACTATTAGATGGGGTGGCTACAATAAGAGGGGGGCTACTACAATAAGAGGGGGGTACCAAAAGATCAAACAAAAATCCAAACAAAAATCAAAATCGCAAATAAAAATAAACGAACAAAACAACTTTATTTTGCCACCTCGGGCTTCATTTTAACAACAAAACAAAATTTAACAATCAAGTGAAATATCACTTTCATAGCCATTCACTATATTTTCCTCTTCATCGACTTACGCTGGAACGACGACTTCCACTTCTGCATTTACCCTGGCATTCTGCAGTGAAAATTGAAGCAGTGAATTTCAGTCTTCCGATTTATCTGTTGCATTTGTGACGCCACATGTTTTGAAAGATTTCGCGATTGCCTCACTCAGGTAGTGGTACCCCGGTGGTGCTACCCTGGTAGTGGTACCCCGGTGGTGGTACCCTGGTAATGATACCCTGGTAGTGGTACAATTACTATTAGAGGGGGAGGGTTGGCTACTATTAGAGGGGGAGGCTACTATTAGAGGGGGCTACTATTAGAAGGGGGATACTATTAGAGGGGATACCACAGGGTGCGCCAATTTTTCGCACGTATTTGTTTTGGCCATAACTTTTTGGTTTTTCATGATTTTGACGTAATTTTTTTTAAAAGAAAGCTGAGACTCTAGGCAACCGAACCGTACCAAACATTGACAAAAAAAATTATTAGAATTGATTTTGAAGCAAACGCAAATAGCTGATTCCTGTCACATTTTCTTCTTCTTTCGATCAACACTTCCTTGGCTTTTGAACTTTGCGTACCAACCCCACAGCCTGTTCTTGTCCGGCACCTTAGTATTCCTTCCAAGCTCCCTCCGATATCGAACACCGAATGCTGTGACACTTTTGCCTTCTTCGATGAACCATTCGACGAATTTTGCCTTGTCTTGAACTGTGTAGGTCATGGCTAAAAAAAGAAAAACTAGACCTTTTCCTTAATCACAATTTTTAGTGTGTACGACAAACAAACATAAACAAATTTGGTACGGTTCGGTTGCCTAGTCTCAGCTTTCTTTAAAAAAAAATACGTCAAAATCATGAAAAACAAAAAAGTTATGGCCAAAACAAATACGTGCGAAAAAATTGGCGCACCCTGTATTTTCAACCCCGCTCCTTGGGGAGGGAGGCAACTATTAGAGGATGGGGGGTCTACTATTAGACTAAATACGGTAGGTAGCTCAGACATCGGGCACCGGGCAAGGAATAAAAAATTAATCATTTAAACCTTTTTACATACAGTTGCGGACAATTGATACCGAACGATACCACTTTTTTTTTGAGCCATTTTTTAGGTTTTCCAACTTCAACCTATCCGTATCTCAGTGCTGGGTAGTCCTAAGACAACGATCAAAATGTCATTTTGTAGAGCAATCATAAAGCTTTCAGAAAACGCATAAAGGCAAAAATTTTGATTTTTAAAATCATAAGAAAAGCTCTGCTTCATGAGTTCGAACAACGATTTTACGCGCTACCGGAGTATACACCACCCCCCCAATGAAATTTTTTTTGAACTTTTTCAAAATGGTTAAAAACACCATTTTAACCATTTTTAAGCATTTCCTACACGTTGAACACGATAAAAAAGGTGTACTTTTTTCTATAAAAAGTCGATTTTTTGAATCTTGAATTTTGCTATTTTTAGTTATTTTCACATAAATCAGATTTTGAGGGTACGAGGGGATAGATTGAGGGTAGATTTTGAAGTTTCACCTTTTGACTAGAAATACAGTCGACGCTCGATTTAAGGACAGCCTGGGGACCGGCCAAACGCTGTCCTTAAATCGAGCTGTCCTTGTATCGAGCGTCCTTATATCGTGCTTTTTTTTCGTAACCAGAAATTTTCTGTCCTTAAATCGAGAGTCCACAATTTTTTTTAAACTTTTATTCAACAAACAGTAAACACATCAAGGCATCAGCGGTTAACACTAAAATAATTCGTTATTTTCTTTTGCCTCAGCTTTTCGATACGTTCTTTGGCCAACAGATCTTCCACCTTGTCGCACAGCTGCAGCACCACCAGATTAGAAGAGTAGCGCATTAGATATCGCACAGCCTCACGGGCACCTCGGGTAGTAGTTAATTCTGGCTCTTCATTGACGTCCATCACGTCATTGTCACTGAAAAGAAATTTTTTTGCAGCCAAACTGACCAAAAAAAACCTACCTTTCTGCTTCCAGTTCTTCCGTTTCTGTTCTTGAGACAGATTTCAGACAGATTTCTAAATTTCAGACCTGTATGTGTGCTGAAATCGTGAATTGGCAAGGCGGTGGAGACTCTAGACAACTAACGCAATTAGATTTCAACAATACCTATGAGAGCATTGTGAACTTTTTAGTCAATTCGAATCACCGTAGTTGTATGAAAAAGTTAATAGTTAGCATTGTTTGCTGGTCGGCTGAACCTGAACTGCCATCGTTTTATACTGATGGTAAAGCAGGATGCAACTTTATTGCAAAGTTAATCAGGGTGAATTAATAGAGGTACATTAAAAAAAACAAACACTTGTTTTTAGGACCTTGCAACATCTACTAATTTAAATTTGGAATCAATGCCAGAATTTGAATGCCGTGTAACGGCAGATTTATTTGACACGCAAAAAACCTTAGACCAGTTATCGTCAGAAGTGAATCTGCAAATTGTTAAAGATAAACGTGAAACAGAAGATCAACTTTACTATAAATTTGTTAATCCAAAAGCAAAAGTGATCTTTGACATAAAATTCAAATTTTTCTCATCATCAGCTGATTTAGATCGTTCTGTATGTGATTTGCAACTAAGAGCACAAGAATTTTTTTAAATAAAATTTTTCTTTACACAGCAGGACATTTACAAGAGTCTACAGATAGGAACTTATATTGCAGAGGTCAGGCTAACCGGGCGTTAGCAAACTTCAACTCCTGTTAGGAAAGTGAAATTTTTGATATATGGATCAATATGCGTACAAAACATTATGCTGGGCACACAATGGTGGTAAATTTGACATTTGACAAATTTGCTGTTTGTCTACCGACAAATATTCAAAGAAGTAGGCCTCCGATCAAGAGTCACTCGTTAAGGCTACAGCCTGGGGACCGGCCAAACGCTGTCCTTAAATCGAGCTGTCCTTGTATCGAGCGTCCTTATATCGTGCTTTTTTTTCGTAACCAGAAATTTTCTGTCCTTAAATCGAGAGTCCACAATTTTTTTTAAACTTTTATTCAACAAACAGTAAACACATCAAGGCATCAGCGGTTAACACTAAAATAATTCGTTATTTTATTTGCCTCAGCTTTTCGATACGTTCTTTGGCCAACAGATCTTCCACCTTGTCGCACAGCTGCAGCACCACCAGATTAGAAGAGTAGCGCATTAGATATCGCACAGCCTCACGGGCACCTCGGGTAGTAGTTAATTCTGGCTCTTCATTGACGTCCATCACGTCATTGTCACTGAAAAGAAATTTTTTTGCAGCCAAACTGACCAAAAAAAAACCTACCTTTCTGCTTCCAGTTCTTCTGTTTCTGTTCTTGAGACATCTGCTACGATTTCTAAAACAAAAGGTCAACAGTAATAAAAACAGTTGCAAAATGCGAAAAACACAAAGAATAAGTAAAAGATTGTTCAAAATTTTTGTTGAAATTTTTCGATTTTTCCCCGTTGAGACAACCAAAATTTGGAATTTTGGCTGAGAATTGCTTGCTGTCCTTATATCGAGCGGACATTTGTGGGTTGGGACCGGCAAATACTGTCCTTAAATCGAGCGTGTCCTTAAATAGAGTGTCCTTGTATAGAGCGGCAGCTTGGCTTTATTTATATGAAAACCAACCAAACCAAATTTTTGTGTCCTTAAATCGAGCGTGTCCTTGTATCGAGCGTCCTTAAATCGAGCGTCGACTGTAAACACTTTTTGTTGATGGTCATAACTTTTCCCAGAATAATAAAAAAACAAGTTTGACCTATCAAATTGTAACTCAAACATTGACATAATGTGTAGATAAAAAGTGGACAAATGAAAAAAACAAAGCATCCATTTTGTAGCCTTTGAGCAGCTATACAAAATAGCGTTTTCGTTTTTTCAATAGATTGCACTTTTCCATGCAAAAAACGCAAAAATAAAAAAAAGTGGTGTTGTTCGGTATGAATTGTCCGCAACTGTATGTAAAAAGGTTTAAATGATTAATTTTTTTATTACTAGCGCGGTGCGGATGTCTGAGCTACCTAATTAGTCAACGGCACCGGGTTGGATAATATTTAAAACTTCTGGAAAGAGGTGCCCAAAGTTCAGCCGGTGCCGAGATTTACAGCACTGATACTATTCAAGTTTCACTAAATTCGATAACACTATCGACAAAATTAGGGTGGTCCCGTGCTAATTTAAATTTCACTAATTGCTGTGCTTATCAAGTTCCATGGTCCTTTAACCGATCAAATGTTTTATTCAATTTTATCGCTATTTTGTAGCGCATTTCACGAGCTACTAAACACAAGTTACAGAACTTTTTCAAAAAATCTGAGTGTTGAGATGTAGCCTTCTAAAAAAAAATTTAAAAAAAAGGACCCTAGTATAGAATACCCCCAAAACTTATGCCTCTAAAACTTAAGTAAAGAGCACCCAAATATATGTTCCAGACCCCAGAAAAAGTGCGTAAAACACTTATTAGTCACAACTTCCATACGCTGGCCTACCCCTAAGCCTAAGGGCTAAGCCTAAACTTGTTGTTCCAAAGGGTAGTTTCAACGATTTTTAGAAGGTCTGATTTGGGGGTATTCTATACTAGCGCCAAAAAAAGTTGCCGAAATCCGCTAATTTAGAAAAAGTTGGATTTTGGTCGTGTTTTTTTATCTCCACACTCAGATTTAAAAAAATCTGTAACGTGGGTTTTGTAGCTCTTGAAATGCGCTACAGAATGGCGGTAAGATGTGGAAAAACATTGATCACTGTTTTTGTGTTCACACACAGAATGTTGACACGCATGTCAACAGGCATGTTTACATTGACTTTGATAGTGACACTGACAGTGATGTTGATATACTATACTGATTAAAAAAGTTTGAACTGCCTGTCCATGCCAAATTAAAAATTATCATTGTTGAATTTTTTGAAATTGATGATTTTCAAGCTTATTTTTTATTGTGCTTTTGCTTTCTGCTAATGTTTAAATTCTGATGGTAGCATAAGGTCGATTTTAATGGTGATAGGTAGTTAGAAGAATAGCTAGGGTAGGTGGATTGGTAGTTAAAGTATGCAGGAGGGTTAGTAGGGTAGATGGATGGGTAGGTAGGGTAGGTAGGAGGCAAGGTAGGCTAGTTGAATGAGTAAGTGCGGAAGGTCGATAGGGTAGGTAGGTACCCGAATCACATGGATAGTGCCCCAACCATCGGTATGGTACCCGAACCAAGTGAATGGTACGCGAACCATCTGGATAGTACCTGAACTACCTCGATTCTACCCGAATCACATAAAAAGTACTTAAACCGGCTGGAATGTACCCGAATCACTGTAATGGTGCGCAGAGGCGTTGCCAAAAAAAATGGAGGCGGCGGGGATAAGGCGTTAATGGGCGGCTAAAGCTCCTCTCACCCAAACCACCTCACGAAGTATTTTCAATTTGAATTTCTGTCAGAAATATTTTTGTCAGAATCAACTATTATCAGAAAAATTTAAGTCATGCTCAGGGTGAGATTTAAAAAAAATAAATTTCACTGTATTTTATAAGTTTTCATCTTTTAAAAAGTTGGAATTGAAGGGATTGAAGTCTCAGCCTCATCTTATCGGTAGTCAACTAGTCTGCGTTAGCTCTTGTAAAAAGATCAGCTTGTTGATTACTGAGTTGTCGCCACAATCCACAGAAGAGTCGCTGAAAGCCTACTTTTCTCGTTTTGGAACGGTTTCTTGCTGTGCAATAAAGCGTGATTCAACCAAGGGATCATTTAGTGGCTTTGTGAACTTTTCTGGCCAAAATGAGAAAGTTTTTTTAGTATGTTCGGCTTCATAATTTTAGTTAAGATGAATAAGTGCTTAGCGTCAAGTGTGCACGTGATTGATGGAAAGCAAGTGAAAGTTGTCCTTTTCCAAAAGAATCGACGCTTTATGTGAGAAATCTGTCGCCCATAACTAGTGATCAATCATTGCATGCTTTTTACTCTCAGTTCGGAAATCTATTGCGAGCAGAAGTCATGCGAGACAGATGGACTGGACAATCTCGGTGCTTTGGCTTTATTTGCTTCTCATCTCAGAAAGGGGTATGTGGATTTTTTTTGCAAATCTATAATTTTTTATTGCCGTTGTTTAGTTGGACCATGCTGTGCGTTTACTGCTACAAATCATTGATGGAAAGGAAGTCAAGATCGATTACAATACTCACGATTTCACGCTTTTCATTGCCGAATTGCCCCCGAATATCACCGAGGATTATCTAAAGAAATACTTTGAGCGGTTTGGACCAGTCTACAGGTGTAATATTGCTCGTGACAAACAAACAATTGCTGCGCCATGGATGGGTGATTTTCTCTTCGATGAAAGGGGTAAGTTATTTAAATGATAATTTCGGCTCGATAATGCACTTGCTGCTCGTCCACATGCTATTAATGGATTAAAAACCGGTGCACAGCCAAGTAAAAAGCAGACTAGAAATGTATCTACCGTATTTACTCTAATTATGCTCCACGGGGGGATAATTTTTCAACCTTCCTAAAATCGGAAATTTTTAAATTCGATCTCGAGATTTTCGGGTGCTCAACCAAGATCCAAAAAGCGAAATCGGTAGAACTCGTGGGAGTTAAGCAAACGCAAAAAAACTGCTTTGCAAAATATTGACTCTGGTCCTAGACGTATGCCCTCAAAGTTGGGGGTAGGGTATAAATAGAGTAAATACGGTACTCTCTTTGTCAGCAGTCTATCGCTTAGTACGACGGGCCAAATGCTTTACGACTTTTTCTCTAAGTCCGAGTCTGTTGTCTGATGTCATGTGAAGTTGGATCGAATGACTGAAAAATCACGAGAATTTGCCTACTTGTCATTTACTTGTCCAAGTGACGTATGTTGCCTTTTCTATGTGAAGTATTGCATGCCGGTCCTCGTGTACTTGATGGCAGAGTGCTCAGAGTAATGCATAGGGATTTTTTTAAGAAGCCAAGAGATGCTGCTTCCACTGGCTATGGTTCGAAAAAGAGTTATTAGCTTCACAAAACATGTGTCTGTTAAAAATATATAACATTGTGCGTGAGAATGTTGTTATTGATATTTACTTTGGGCTATCAAACCTGTCTTCAATGCAAAGAGGAAGATTATTAGCTTCTTTAAAAAATTGGAATGTTAATTTCACAACCCAAAATCAAACAAGTAAGACACATAATATGGTGGAATTGGTGTGGGGTGTTGTACAGGGTGTTTCAAGAAATTCTAACTTTTGAAAAATCACAACTTTCCTAGATCCAATTTTGACATTTTGTAAAGCTCAATCAACTCAGAATTTCATGAAATTTTTTTCGTCATAAAGTCAAAAACACGAGTTTTGCGTGGTCCCCCTGTGGTTCGGGCCTTATCTATCTGAAGGCCGTCCACAGACCAGGGCTCAAACCACAGGGGGAACCAATCGTGTTTTTGACATCACAAACCACTAAAATTTTCGTGAAATTCTGAGACGGTGCGCGTTTACACAATGTCGAAATTCGACCTAGGAAAAAAGTAATGACCTTTCAAAAGTGTTAAAATTTTTTGAAACTTCCCGTATGTTGACTGAAAATGTGATTTTTCAAACCGTAGTTTATTTGATTACATTGTAAATACCGCAACTGTGTTTCCAGCGAGTCAAATCGCTGTTTTGTTATCATCAAACTGAGCTCAGGACACGATTTTAAATAGGCATTTATTATAATTATTATATTATAATAGCATTTATTTTCGACTAAACTCAAAATTTGGAATTCTAGAGGTAGATACCGGAAGGTACCAGGTGGTTTTTTTAACCACGCTGGTCATTTAAAATTTTAAATTCAAAGTCATGAAAAAATATTGTTTGCCTGTAAACCTGTAACCATAAAAATTTGGAGGATCAATGTACCGAATTTGCAGAGGTTTAATTTACCGCCGCCCAAAAAAAATAACATCAGAACAAATTTTTGAAAAAATTTGACTAGGTCTGAACCAGAGGCGTAGAAAGCCTAAAAATTCAACGATAATAATAGTAACAAATAAATCAGCGTATGAAAAGTGACCAATTCTAGATGAATCCCAATACCAACAAAAAACAGGCGTCTTAGATTCTTGCAGAAAAGTCGACTTCAGTGATCCAATTTCTGCGTTGCAAGGTTTTCCAGTAAGAGCTACACGTTTTCCACATCGAAATTGCACTTGCCTATAACAAAGATAATACATGCAAAATAACAATAACAAAGAACGAAATTTGATGTCCGACGAAAAGCTGGTGGAATTGACGAAAAGAGTTGATTTGATAAAGAACCTCCATGGAAAAAACACTGCGGCTCTGCCTTCAGTAGCTTGAATGAAGAAGAGCCATGAATTGCTCAACTGGCAGACTTGAATACGATAAAAGTAAGGAAGACTTTGCTGAAATACGATTTTGACAGCACTTGACTTTAGGAGACTGGCCTAAAGAATTGTTGTAATAGGGCACATGAGAAGGCATCAATGTACTAACCAACATAGTGGCAACCAACGCGTAAGTATTTCTTTAGCACAACAATGACGCTGGAATTTTTTAAAGTAGTGTTTATATCTCTATATAGTATTTGGGACGGGTGGGTGGGTAACGCATTTGAGTACATGTTTGGTCACAAGGAAAAACTTTTTTTAGTGTAATATTTTTATTTGCATGTTTATGCTCATTCGAAAGCTCTTTCAATGGCAGAGGACCTTTCGCAATTAGATTTTAAGATCGTTGTGAAAAAATTGAGACTTTGCCCTTTCAAAGTGAAAAGTGGATTTATATTTGAATTTCAAAATACGATATAGGCGGCGATAGTCGCCTGCTGTCCCTTGTTATAGCACCAACAGAGCAGCTTTAAATACAGGGTGTTTCAAGAAATTCGCACACTTTTAAACTGCCATAATTTTTTGTTCTGACGCGAATTGGAAATTCTGTAAACGCAGATCGTCTCAGTTTTTGATGACAATTTTTTTGGTATATAAGGTCAAAACCACGATTCTCGCTTGGTCCCCCCTGTTGTTTGGCTCCTGGTCTGTAGGTGGCCTTTGGATGGGTAAGGCCAAAACAACAGGGGGGGGACCAAGCGAAAATCGTGTTTTTCACATTGTATACCAAAAAAATTGTCATCAAAAACTGAGACGATCTGCGTTTACAGAATTTCCAATTCGCGTCAGAATAAAAAATTATGGCAGTTTAAAAGTGTGCGGATTTCTTGAAACACCCTGTACATATATATATATAAAATAAGACAAATTGAAGTATAGAAGGAAATTTTTATAAATAAGTTTTATGACCAAAAAAACATAATAAAGACAACATAACTTTATTTTGACAACAAAATAACAAAAAAACATATATTTTAGACACTGCTTTTCACTAAGTTCTGACTATCTGTTTCGTTATCACCAGGCAAAGGCACTCGATCTGAAGATGAAATTTTTGAGGACACATCTGCATGCACCTTGACACCTATCCTGCGACCATCTAGTTGGTAGGGTTCTCCAGCTAGCGCTGTTTGCGCCTAAAATAGTGTTTTATGAAAAAGTTAAGCAAATTTTATATTGGTCTTACAGCTTTAACAGTCGAAAAAGTAACAAATCCAAAGCCACGTGACCGATTGTTTTCCTTATCCCGCTTGATAGTTGCCTCAACTACTGTTCCAAATTCGGAGAAGAATTTTTCAAGGGTCTCCTCTGTAGTTTTATAGGCCAGTCCACCTAAATAATGATGGGTGAATACTGACTCAGACTTTTATTTCGATTATAAAAACTGGAGCTAACCTACAAAAATAGCACATCTTTTACTTCTTCTAACACCATCATTCAAGGCATTAACCTTCATTCCTTCTATTATGTATGGACGAGCTTTAATTGCATTTTCCAGCTAAACTGTGAGTAAAATGTTAGTTTCTCACAGGATATGAAAAAGAATAGGGCACTTGTTCGGTTGGGGCCCTTTACAAAATTTCACTTGTGGTCTAACGGCCACTTTTTTCGTAGCACAAGTTCCTTATTTTTTGAACTTTGATTTTATTGAGTGTTGTCTTAGATAATGGACGAGCTTAAAAGTTTCAACTTGGACAAACTGTATGCAAAGCTGTTTTTGCCAGAGGATCAGTTTATTGGATGGCTACAAAAGCTTGGCCTTCTACATTCCTCTTGAACTTGCGATTGTGGCAATGTTATGCATCTTCAGAAGCCTGAATCAGGTCGCAAATATGGAAAATGGCAGTGCACAAAGAAAGCTTGTCGTAAAAAGAAGGGATACACAATACAAAACAGGAAAAATAAAAATTATTTGGTCAAAAATATCAGGGGCCCCCCAACCGAACAAGTACCAAGAATAGGAGTACTGCTTTTGAAGTTCCATCTCAATTCTAACCGTGTTCGCCTCTGTTGTTATTTTGCAGAATTGCGTATGTTGAGACAAGCGCATGTACAGTGTTTTTCAACAAATTCAAAATACTTTAAAAAAGACATAGCTTTTTTGGGTAAAATTTGGAAAATCTGTATACGTCAATCAACTCTGAAAAGTACACAATTTTCGGTATATAATGTCAAAAACACAATTTTCGATGCATTTCAATGCCGATTGAGCCTTGCCTACCTAGAGGCAATTTACAAATCAGGGCTAAACTACGAAGGTAACCAAGCAAAAATCGTGTTCTTGACATTATAAACAAATGAAAACTGTATATTTTTACTTAGTCGATCAGCTTTTACAGATTTTGAGAACAAGGCATAGAAAAAAAGGTGGCCACTTGTACTTATAAATGTTTCCTGTACTAGAGAAATTGTAAAACCTTTTTGACTCCGTCTTAACATACGCTTACCTATCCTTAGCCCAAGTCCAAAAAACAACAGGATACAGTCAAACCTGTCTGTAACGTCACCCTTTGGGACCGAGCCAAGGTGACGTTATAGAGAGGGTGACGTTCTACAGAGGTTTGATTAAAAGGGGTCTAAACCAAGAGACAAGGAACAAAGAGACATGAAACAAAGGGGCTTTCAATCCAAAGCTCTCCAAAATCTGGCTGGCGCATCTTCTTTCTTCGGAGTTCCTGCATCTCATCGTCAAGAAGATCGAATGCCTTCATCACGCCTGGCTTGTTGCTGTGTTACTCCATGCACTCCCGAAGAGCGATCAATCCACTTTGAGCTTCTCCGAAGGAAACCACCCTATTCACGATCATCGGCTCTTCGACCTCGTCTTCTTCCGGCTTCTCTCTTTGTAAGACATCAAAAACGTGAAGACTCCATAAGTCGCGAGGCGGTCATCGGCTTCGAGAGTGCTCTGACATGATTCTGCTCTGAAACTTGAATTTTTGAACGGAAGTGACGTTATAGAGAGGGAATGGGAGACGTTATAGCAGACGAAGTTATGTCGTCTTATACAACATTTTGGCGGGGATTTACGAAGGTGACGTTATAGAGAAGGTGACGGTATAGAGGGGTGACCTTATAGATAGGTTTGACTGTACCAAGAAAAAATGTTAAGGTGAAACCGACAGAGCAGAAGCAACAAAAAAGTTAAACTAACCGCTTCTTTAGAAGAAAAAGTGATTGTAGCAAAGTCTCGCAGACGATTAGTCTCTTTTTCGCGTGCCATTTGACAGTTAACATCTGAATCAAAAGTAGAAAAGAAATTCTTCAATGATTCCTCAGTTATGGAGGATGGCAATGCAGGAAGAAATAGTTCATGCTGGGCATTTTTGTAAATCAGCTCAACAGGCTCCCCATCGATCACATATGGCTGAGAATCCAAAGCAGCTTTCAACTTAACAAAATAGCGTATATTCTCTATTAATTACTCCCGTTCTGATAGCTACCCCCTCTCTAATAGTTACCCCCCATAGGCACCCTATATCTCAGCCCAAAAAGTTTATTTCGCTAATCGGTTTTTTGCGCTTTCTTAATCATCACAATCTTGGTTGATTCCACTTTTTAGATTTTAGTTGGGCACCCAAAAATTTCAAAATCGACCTTGAAGTTGTTCGGTTTTTCAGGGGTTGGAAAATAATTACCCCGGGGTAACTAATAAAGAAAATACGGTGGGTATATTTTTAACTAATTATTCGGCTTAAATCGACAAATAGAGACTTACTTGTTGTTCAGAAGAAAACCTCAAATAGGCAATACCTAACGATTTGCCAGTCTGCGAGTCCAATTTGACATCGCATTTAACCAATGGATCAAATTTAGAAAAGATTTCCTGTAATTTGCCATCAGTGGTTGTCGCAGAAAGTTTGGTCACATATAAAGTTAATTCGGATGGATATAAGATTTTGACTTCCACTTCTTTCTTGTCAATCACGTGCGGTAATGCAGATATTGCAGAATTCATCTAAAAATGATATTTATTTTTGTAAAGATGCAAAAACACACACAAACTTACGTTCTCCTCGTCTCCGAAATAAACATAGCCTATCTTAGAACCCGGTTCTGTTCCATTCAAAACCACAGTGCCGACCAGACAGCCAAACTGAACATAAAACGCCGTGAGAGATTCTTCAGTAGTTTCAGGTGACAGCCCTTCAAGTATCAGATGACGGAGTCGAGCGTCTCGAGCGATAACTAAACAAGTTCAGTTTTTTGCACATTGGGCATACGCACACCAAAAAAAGTCTGATCACACCTAAGGTCCCATACTTTTTATCTCAATTTTCGGAATTGAGATTAGTTAGTTTTGTACGATATATCGAAAGGATTCCAATTTTGCCAATCGTTTTTAAAAATGACTCTTTTAGTTATTTGGACCTGCAACGCAGACATCCATAAGAATGTCCTTTTATCGGGTGTTCCGGGTCCAAATGGCAAAACTACATTTATTCTCAGAAACGATATCAAACTCGGAATCCTCGCGATTTTTGTGACTTGACTGGCCAAACTAGATTGGTGTCCTTATACCAAGCGTGAACTTTATTCTAATTTCATAGTTTTGCGGTGTATCTTAAGACATTGTGCACCCTTTATAAACTCTAAATATATCAATAAATCTCGAAATTGTACTTTTTGTTAAAAATAGGCTAATACATAGGGAGCCCCCTCAAAGCCAGATAGTTTTCAAGTTGTTTACGAAATTGTAACTAGGATTAGTCAATATGCCAGCCAAATATATTAAGTAGATAAGGTAGCAATTTTGCATAAATTCGATCCAAGCGAAAAATACTCAAGATTTATTAAAAAACCCCAGCTTTAGCTGTTTCAAATGGTGCCTACAATATCTGCCTAACTTCTACCTGGCAAAAATTTTCCGACCGAACATTCTATTTAACACACCATTTGCCTATTAACTATAAGGTTTTCGGTGAAATAACCGAAATAAAACGAATTGAAACAGCGAAATAACAGTCGCTTTGATTAGATGAGCATCACAATCTTAGTAAATTTTAGTTTTAGGAGATCTAAGAAGATTTGATAATAAAATAAAATCCTATAAAATCGCCAGGTGTAAGTAAACGTTGCCTGTTTTTAACAGTTGACATTATATTTTTCGTTTTCTCTGGTTATACCTCTCCGACAGTGGTCCCAATAAATAAAAGTTTAACTGGGATTGGCGCATGCTATACTTTTACACGACTAACCTGACTGGCCAAGAATGGAATGTGGTCTTGCTGCCAACGCTCTGTGCAACTGAAAAAACTTCAAGCATCAAAAAACCTAGGTGAACAAAAAGATACCGCTTCTTTGTTGGCAAAAGTGATGTACGCACTGTTCTTGGACTGGTCTCCTTTTTCATCTCGCATCAGTTTGCAGCTTAGGATCAAACCGAACTGAGAATAGTATTCACGCAGAGTTCCTACTGTAGCTGCACTTGGAAGTTGCTCGACGCGAAACATGTGACGAAAACGGACACTGCTTTTCCAGTCGTGCAGAAGATTGATATCCGACGAAGGCATGGAGACGGCAGCAGACACATTCAGACACCGGCATTGAGCTAGGACACGAGCATTTGCTTGAAATTGATTGCACAGTCGACTTGCAGATGGTAGTAAATATGGAAGAAGACGAAGTAATGGACGCATAGATTAGTGGTTACAGGCTATTTCTAAAATAGAAAATTAAAATCTTATTTTTTTATAAAACAGACAGAAATGAGATTTTTTAAAGCAAAGAAGTACATATCTCTAAAGCTGCATCTCTGTACCTTTAATTTATAATTCTTATCAAAAAGATAAGATTAAACATTGCCCGTCCCCCAATGCCCTAAGCATTAAAAAACCTAGGTGAACAAAAAGATACCGCTTCTTTGCTGGCAAAAGTGATGTACGCACTGTTCTTGGACTGGTCTCCTTTTTCATCTCGCATCAGTTTGCAGCTTAGGATATATACATTTGACTATTTCTAAAAAACCAAAAATTGCGTATGCATATAAAACTAAACCAGCAAACTAGAAATATTATTTTTACCAAAAAGATTAGATTGAGGGACAATCAATATGGTATTTTTATGGTGAGCAAAACATGCTTTTTTTCGTTTATAGTCAATTTCTAATTTTGTGCGAGCCCAGTCTGACCATACTTTTGTATAGTTTATGAGGTACAGGGTGTATCAAGAAATCGTACCTATTTTGAAAAGCAGTAACTTTTTTTCCAGATCCATTTTCGGAATTCGTTTTTCTCGCCAATAATAGTTTTTTTCAAGAGAGAGCCCGAACCAATACCATATCTCGGCGCAGTTTAGCCCGTAGCAGGTTTTGCAAATGGTTTGGTGACCAGCTCAAAAAGGGCTATCTTTTGGTATACAACGTTCTTTAATACGTGACGGGGTGGTCGTGCTTTTCCCGTGTAAGCAAGTCTCAAACCACAATGGGGAACACGCAAAAATTGTGTTTTCAACACTATAGACCAAATAAAAATTGTCTTCGAGTAAAATCATAAATTGAAAACAGAATTTTGAAAATTGATCTGCCAGAAAAGTTACGGCCTTTAAAAAAACTAAAATTTCTTGACACACCCGGTACTTTTTCAGTGGTTAATATTTTTTACAATATCTTTCAAAAAATTAAAATTCGACTTGCACTAAGGAACATAAAAAATTCTATAACAAAAAATACAACTTTTTCACAAAATAAACGAAATTTTTTCCCAAATATTAAACTTGAAAACGCGCTTGTCCTGCACGGAAATTTCTTTTTTGCTACATTTTGCCAGAAGTCAACACTTTTTTTCTGCATATTTTTTTTTCCCGAAATTTCGCCTTGGCCCCCACCTTCCTCAAATTTTTTTGAATTCCAGCAAAATTTTTAAATTCGAATCCTCTCTTTTTTGTCTAAAATAAAAACCATGAAGTCATTTTCAATGACTGCAAGGTTATATTAAGGTCAATACCGTATTCTCTCTAATAGAAGCGCATGCTAGTATTAGAGAGTGCACTTCTATTTTTCAACCCCTTCATAAAATATACAGTATTGAGCAAAATTTCTTTATTTACAACCATGAAAAAAAAACAATCAGCACTCAATGGAAGCATCGCTTTTATTCATCATATTTTCTTCCTCTTCACCGAGGTCCACTTCTTCCATTAGCTTGGCCAGTTTTTTTCCCCGCGCGCCAGCTTCAGCTTCAGTTGACCACTTGGAACCGGCCAATCTTCTTTGAAGCAGTGGATTTGACCGTCCTCTGACCCATCAGCGGAATTTGTTACGCCGCACGACTTGAACGAATCGGTGATAAGCTTCTTTGAAAGGCTGTTCCAGGCTTCGACGATTCACTCGAGGTATACTGACATTGGCGCAGCCGGCTTTCAATGTTTGACTCACCATCGTCTTCAGTTTGCTCTTGATCGCTCATTTTGGCTGGAATCAGTACAAATTAGAGATTGACAAAACAATTGCTGACACGTCAAGCAGAATGGCACAAATGCGTGAATTGCAGCCTTTTTGTAGTCCTTACCATAAAGTCTATTGAAAAAAATTGAAAAGCGCCAATTCAACCTAATTTTATTGAATTTTTCTCAAAAACGGTGTAGATAAAATGCCTAGGGGTGCGCTTCTATTAGAGAGTGCGCTTCTATTAGAGAGAATACGGTATTTAAGTAAAGAGAATGAAAAAGGTAGAATTTGAATTTGAAAATTAAGCGGGAATTTAAAAAATTTTGTGAGGTAAGGGGGTATGATTAATATTCATAGGGGAACCGGACATTAAACCAAACATTTCGGGAAAAATTTTTTCCTAACCTCAAATCTAATGATGGCAAACATAGTAAACATGAAAAAATATGGTACTTCTGCTGTTTACACGCCCCCTCATATTTTTTGAAATTGCGAATTTTCGCTACGTTTTTGCACATTATTTTTGAATATTTTTGTTTGTCGTCTGTTGCTTTTTCATTTCTCTCTGTTTTTTATTTTCTCTTGCTGTTTTACCAAAATTTACCAAAATCTCATATTCCTAAAGAATTTGGAACATCATGTGAACTTTTTCTAAGTTAAGTATCAAATTTTGTGTGGCGTCGAAAATTCAAAGGCCCAGATGTCTTTTTTTCATTTGTGGTCCATAATATCGATTGTTTATCCTGTTGAAAGTGTTTAATAAAGAATTATTTCCATGTTTCATTCTAAATTTCAGGGGGCGTGTAAACATCAGAAGTACCAAAAATATTAATAGTCATAAATATCAGATTTGCAATGTAGTTGGTATGATGGTGCCAACAAGGGTGGTGCCCGATCGGTTAACCGAGCCGGTCGGTTAACCGAGCCGGACCAGTTTTTGCCCAATTAACCGAAACCGAAAACCGGGTACGAAAAAATGCGGTTAACCGAAAATTGGGTACAACAAAATTCCGGTTAATTTACGACAAAAATAACCGAAACCGAGTTATTTTCCGGTTAACCGACCGAAGCGAAACTAAAAAACCGTAACCGAAAACCGGGTACGCCGAAATGCGGTTAACCGAAAACCGGGTAGTGATAAATTAACCGTAACCGCACCACCCTACTATGAACTTTGTATTCAACCTAATATTTATAAAGTAATTTAGAGTTTTTTTCTAAATATATTGCTGACAGGAAAAAAATCAAGCGGAGTCAGTACTTGTTTCGCTACTGAGATACAGTTGAGCCTGAATAAAACGTCATCCCGATAATTACATTGCTGCTTGGGGCACGATACTTTTTTACCCTCTTCTCAGTCTTTCAACACTTCGAAAATCGGTGTAAAAAAGTGTTGGACCCTAGATGAAGCTAAAAGAACTCTTTGGGGTGACGTGTTATCCAGGTTTGACTGTGTGTTTCAAAGAAAAGTTCATTATTAAAAAAAACATGAAAGCTATTCTGACTTGAGATATAATGTTCACAGGATAATTTGTTGTTATTTCTTAATTTTTTTACAATTATATAAAACACAAAAACCCTTTCAAAAACACTTCTAGGCAAAATTTACTCAAAAATCATAATTGTAAATTACCGTAAAACTTCTAATAGAAGGCCACGCTCTATTTGAAGGCCATGCTCTAATAGAAGGCCCCCTCCGAGGGGTGTTGAAAAATAGAAGGCCATGCCCTAATTGAAGGTCCCCCTCCGAAGGAATAGGAAATTTGAAAAGTACAAATAGAGCACGTTTAAACTAGCGCCAAGTATATTTTCGTCGGTTTTGTTGTTAAAGAAGAGAATAAAAGGCCATGCTCTAATAGAAGGCCCCCCTTCGAGGGGGGTTGAAAAATAGAAGGTCGTGGCCTTCTATTAGAAGTCTTACGGTAGATTTTTTTCGGTGATTCTTTTTGGTTGTTATAATTAGCCTACCAGAATTCTCAAAAATAGGTATTTTTTTACGAAACTTCAAAAACGAAAAAATTCGAAATTAACTAGCACTGACTGTCTCAAGTCGGGTTAAACTTGAATTAGTGCTTGTAATAGCGATTATTGAAAAACAAAATGGCTTGAGTTCAGAATCCCTTCCCCCACGCAGACCAATTAGATGGAAGAGATAACCTCATATTCGTGTTTCTCGACCAAAGTATACAGTTTCAAAAGCAGAAGCAGAAGCAGAACGTTTGAAAAGCAGAAACAGAAAGTAAAAACAGAATTTCTGCTTCTGATTACAGTCGACCCTCGATAGTAGATACCCCCCTCGGGACCGGGCTAGGAGTATCTACTATCGAGGGGTATCTATTATCGGGGGTATCTACTATCGAGAGGCAGACAACCAAATTTTGGGTCAGAAATATCCATTATCGAGGGTAAAGTGGGAAAGGTGTAAACGCTAACCAAACAGTAATACTTTATTCAACTAACAAAGAATAACAACTTCGATCAAACAACAATCAGGTTAGCGGTTTGAAGAGGGATTCCGTACTTTAAAAAGCCAGAAAGCCAAAAACGTTTTGTATTTGAATTGTTGAGAAATAATATTGTCGTAAGCATCCAGAACAAAAGCATAAAGTAACAGTGTAATAAATCTCGAATGAATAAACAAATTAAAATAATATCGCGAGATTAAATTTAAAAATAGGCAAATCTGAACAAATAATTTCCAAAATTACACTTTGAAAAAGAAATGGCTTTCCATTGAGACTTGATTGTCAGAGGTATCTGTTATCGAGGGCAAAATAAAGGTCAGTGTAAGAGTCAGAGGGTATCTATTATCGAGGGGTATCTATTATCAAGGGTATCTACTATCGGGGGTATGATTTGCCCTATTTAAACTAAAACCAACCAAATATGTGCTAAGGGTATCTACTATCGAGGGGTATCTATTATCAGGGGTATCTACTATCGAGGGTCGACTGTATGTCAATCCGCTTCTGCTTTTTCAAAATCAAATTGCGCAAATGTAAATTGCGCATACCGTATTTCCTCTAATTGAACACCCCTCTCTATTATAAAACCCCCCTTTAATAGAACACACCCCCTAGAGAATGAACGAGAAATATAAGACCTCCCTCTAATATAAGACGCCCACCACGAGTCAAAAACATAAAGCAAATCAAAAAAACATTTTGTTTTAGAACGATTTTTTTGGTTTTTTAATGTGTTAGCCTAAGTTTTCGCGGGCGAACGATTCCGATTATGACTGCTCAACATAGCTCTACCGAAATCGCTCTACACGCAGTCGTTGTTCCAGCAGGTTGCACCAAATTTATCCACGTATGTTATTTATTATTTTTTACCAATGCTATCAAAATTTCACAGGCACCGACGTCGTATGGAATGGGCCTTTTAAAGCAAAAATGCAAGAACTTTACAACTGCTGGATGATGAATGATGCCAATAAAGAATTCACTGCAAATGGAAATCCGCGACCACCTTCTATGGATGTATACCTCGAATGGATAGTAATAGCTTGGGAATCTCTGTCTAAACAAATGATCTCCAAGTCATTCTTAGGTTAGTGTTTTGCGTTGTCGTTTGCTCCTAAACTGGTTTATTTGTAGTTTGCGGAATAGCAAATTCTCATTCTGGAGATAAAGATGACTTTATTAACTGTTTCAAACCGCATGGTCCAGTACCAGAAAGAAGACAAATGCTGGAAGAGGCGCGAGCTGGAATAAATACTGTGGTAGCAGGAATGGAAGAAAACGATGAGGAAGAAGAGGATGAAAATGGATACGTAAGCGATAAATCTTTGGAATTGGATTGGAACGATGAATTGAATGCACCGAATCCTGAATTTCACGCCTTTTGATTGAAATTTGTCACATCCTGGTCTATTATTTGTTGTTGTTGCTTATTATTGTTTCCACCTCCTGGTTGTTGTTATGATTTTGGATGTTGTTCTGGTTGTTCTTTTCACCTCCTGGTTTTTGATTAATGGTTCAGGAATAAATCTTCGATTGGCTAATTTTTTTTTGGTTATAAATAAACCCAGCACTTTGGCGCGACATGGTTAAAATATAGAACACCCCCCTCTATTATAACACCCCCCTATAATACAACACCCCCCTAGAGCGAGGCTGAATAATATAACACCCGGGTCTTCTATTAGAGGAAATACGGTAAATCAACTTACCGGATTTGCTGTTAAAAATCGGCATGTTAGATTGTTAGAGATACCTTATTTCTTCTAATAAGCGAGCATGCCCGTTTATTTTCCAATCACCTCCGGGGGTTCCCGTTTATTAGAGACTGCCCGACTATTGGAGACTTCCCGCTTATATGAAGAAATACGGTAACACAGTACGCAAGTAAAAAAAGCTCCACGGTTTTGATTGAAAATGTATGGTGTAACATTAGTCCTAGCAATCTTCATCCTTATCAGCATTTTTTGCAATTTGCATTTGCGCAGTCTGCATTTGCGCAATTTGATTTCGGCGCAATCGTCTGCTGCCCGAATTTTTGTAAACATTTAAAAGCCGCACAAATTATTCAAAAAAATCCTGCCACCACAAACTATATTCAATTTGAATTTTTGTCAGAAAGACTTTAATTCAGAATCAACTATTATCATGCTCAGCGTGAGACTTGAAAAAGATAAATTTCACAACAGATTTAAAATAATTAGTGGCACTTATTTACTTGGGGGGCGCATTTTTCACTTATTTGTAAATCATGTTTAAACGACTCCCAAGTAACTTTTATATGCTAAAAACGATAAGACAGTTGGTTTCCGTAATTTTTCTACATAAAAAATGAATTTTTCCAAAAAAAATTTGACAAAAATTTGACATTTTGCCTTGGGGGGCCAAGGCAAAAAATCATGAAAAATACAAACAAACAAAAACAAGATCAAATTTGAACATAGTTTTGTCACTGGGGCCTACCGCATTAATAAGCTCTGGTATGCATGCTTTTTTCATGCATCCGGATTCACTTTCGAGTGAATTGTGTCTAAGGTATGTGGGTGTGCGCATCTCAACTCCAAGCCCCCTACGCCCCCGGAGGGGGATGCGTGCACAGACTTACCTTAGACATGATTCCGAGTGAGACTCGTGATCAAAAATACATTTAGAGAGTCTTTTTGCCCAGCTCCAGTGACCAAAACGGGGTATAATACCTTTACATAAGGTGGTTTACCTTGGTCCCCCAAGTCAAAATGTCAAATTTTTGTCAAAATTTTTTTGTGAAAAAATCCATTTTTTTTTGTAGAAAAATTACGGAAACCACCTTTCTTATCGTTTTTAGCATATAAAAGTTACTTGGGAGTCGTTTAAACATGATTTACAAATAAGTGAAAAATGCGCCCCCCCAAGTAAATAAGTTCCTAATTAGTTCCCAAGTTGGTTTTTTTGCAGGTTATAGAGTATGGCATGATTCTCTCTGCTAAAATAGTAAGGAATCCAAAGACGTTAGAATCTGAAAGGCATGGCTTCGTTGCCCTCGCTGATTTATGAATTGCCCGCTCATTTATAAAAATACCCTCTATTTTTGGAAAATGTCTGCTACTTTTTTCGAAAAATCAGCGGGCATTTGTCAGAAAGCTGGCAATTTTCAGATGTTAGTGGGCAGAATTCAATACAACCTTTAAAAAATGCTGATTTTATTCACAATACAACCACTTCTATATTGAATGCCCTTTTTTTCAAAGTCACTTTCTGATTTCAATATGTATTCTTTTTCGCATAATAATTTTCAGAAGAGAAATTTTTTCCTGGTTTCACAGTCGAATGTTTTGGCTCAACAGTGAGCACTTTTCCATCGAGCACATGTGGACCTCCAAGCATTGCTTCGGTTGCCTGAAAAGTACATATTGTAGTAGTTATTCTATTCAAAAATTTGTTTTACCTGATTTTTGGAAGGAAAAGTCACAAACCCAAGCTCTTTCCCTGGCTTAACAAAGCATCTGACATGAGAGCCAAACTTTGAAAAGACATCGTAAAGCATTTCATTTGTGGTTGTGGCAGGAAATCCTTCAACGACAAGAGTGCTCGCTACGCCTCCTTGCCCCTTGCTGCTATTAACAAAAATTTTCTTGCCATTTAATACATGCGAAGTTTCATCCGTAACATTTGTTACCTAAATAAAAAGCAATTGAATGGTGTCCTCGATGTTATGGATAACGAAAATTAGGCGCTGATTTGATATATACGCCTAATAACACTTTTTCGCAATAATGTTTTTTGTTTATTTTTGAAAGGCATGGATGCTGTATTTAGAGGTAAAACGACACTTAGCTATGAGGACAGTTAGCTATGGACAGTTGGCTATGATTTTTTGGTGCTACCGAGAATCTGGTCCATTTGTTTGTTCCCCTGTTGTTTTTTTCCTTGGTCCCCTTTTTTTTTGCCCTGCTTCCCTGTTATTGTTTTGGATTGTCTAAAACCTAGAGAACCTAAAACCTAAAGACCAAGGCAAAAAGGGGGGACCAAGAAAAAAACAACAGGGGGACCAAGGCAAAAAGGGGGACCAAGGAAAAAAACAACAGGGGGACCAAGGCAAAAAGGGGGGACCAAGGAAAAAAAACAACAGGGGGACCAAGGCAAAAATGGGACCGGATTCTCCGGCAGAACCGGAGTTTTTGAAAATTTTCAAAATTTTTTAAATAAAAGTTTTTATTTCAACAAAAAAGTTTTTCTGACGTCTCCTAGTTAAATTTTTCTCAGAAATCCAAATCAAAAAGAAGAATTTCAAAAAAATGCGTGTGTGCTGAGATGTGACCTAAAGTTGGAGTTCAATATGCTACCCTTTTACTTTAAGTCATATCTCAGCACACAAGCATTTTTTTTTAAATTCTGCTTTTTGATTTGGATGTCTGAGAAAAATTTAGCTACTGGGAAACGTCAGAAAAACTTTCTTGCTAAAAAAAATTTTATTTAAAAAAGTTTGAAAATTTTCAAAAAAAGTCATAGCCAATTGTCCATAGCTAACTGTCCTCATAGCTAAGTGTCCTAGCCCCGTATTTAGAGAGTAAGGGGCACCTTTTTAACAAAATTACTAAAAGGGTGCATACCGATGAACTTCAACTTTAACCCTGAACTATAACTTTGGTGCATTCCGGTGCATTCCGTGCACACGTTTTTGTGTCTGTTGGGAAAAAATATTAAAAATTAATACAGTCGAGTGCCGATATAACGGCACCCCTGGGGACCGGTCAAAGGTGCCGTTATATCGGGGGTGCCGTTATATCGGCACTCGACTGTATAGTAAATTGACTATGCTCTACAAGATGGCATTAACAGAATATTTTAATTTGAGCTTACAGTTCGACCGGTTCCCTTGCAGGTCATATTAAATAAATAAATTATTATACGAACCGCTTCTCGAGTAGAAAACGTCACCCATCCATGATAAAGCAATTGATTTGTTTGTTTATCTCGAGCAATATTACACTTGTACACTGGACCAAATTTCTTAAAGTACTGCGTTAGGTCTTCTTCTGACGTGTTTGGCGGCAACTCAGCAACAAAGATAGTAAACTCGTGTGTTTCGTAATCCAACTCCACTATTTTTTCATCAATTACGTGGGGCTGAGAAGAAGTGGCCAAGTCCAACTAAACCAAGTCAAAAATAAAGGAAAAATTAAAAAAAAGTATGAACCTCTTGCTGAGTCGAAAAGCACACGCGAGCAAAACCACGTGATATACCAGTCCATCTGTCTCGCATAAGTTCCACACCCACAAGAGATCCAAACTGAGAGTAAAAATCACGAACCATTTCTTCTGTAGTTGATAGAGATAGATTGCCAACACGCAGAGTCAACTCCCTGGGCAGCTGGCGCAATACTTTCACTTTCTTGCCGTCTATTTCATGCTGATGTCGAATAAATTCCTCATCTGTCTAAATAAAGGCTTTTAAAAGTCTTTTTTTATATACTTGTCTTTTTTCGAGACCCGAAATATTTTAAAATTGAAGCAAGGTGTTGCCTTAGTCCCCCAAGCTGATTTTTTCAGAAAATTGTTTTTCCTTTCAAATTTCTCAAAAAGCATGTTAATGCACATTTTTGTGTCAGAAACATATACTTTTCTGGCAAAAATATAAGGGTTCACCCTGAAATTTTACAGATTGTTGTACCCGGCCGAGGGTTGGGTAAACTAAGACCATCATACTCATCATTGCAAGGGATTGGCAAAGTTGTAGTTCGTGTTATCCAACGTCATAAAGTATTATATGAATCTATAGCTACCAATCCTCTGCAATGTGAAGTGTGCTGGTCTTGGCCGCGAATCGGCCAACACTCGGCCGGTTACAACAACCTTAAGAATTTGTTTTGCCTAAAGAAAATTTTTGCGTAAAAATGATTAAAAAGTGTAAATGGGCACTTTTTGAGACTTGAAGAAAAAAAATTTTCGAAAAAAACCAACAGGGGAGACCAAGGCATGTTTTTTTCTGGATGCGCAAATGCATATACAGGGTGACACAAAATTACTGCACCATTTTTGAAAAATTTGCGTAGGTAGCTCTTCGCCCCATCGATTTGCCCAAAAAAAATCGATGACCATGGTTAAGCTACCTGGGAGCTGCCTAGAAGAAAAACAAAAGATTCAATAAACAATGCAGCCACTTTTGACTAAAAACAACAATAAAAATGAAATGCGCCCATAAATTTTACTTAAAATTTAGAAATAAAATTTTTCAAAAAATGGGGCAGTAATTTTATGTCACCCTGTAGAGCCGAACTTGATAAGCATAGCAATGTACGAAATTCGAATTTGCGCGGGACCACCATAATTTTGTTAATAAAATTTTACAATTATTTTTTTTCGCGTTTAAAATTTTATTAAAATATAGAACCATTTACTAGTCGAGCTCAACGTTGCTTGACATCGCCAGATCGGACGAGTTAGACGACTTCCATGGTTCTATCTTTTTCCTATGTGATTCAGTTATTCAAATTGAATAATTACAGTCAAACCTCGATATAACGTACGCCCTGGGGACCGACCCAAGGGGTACGTTATAACGAGGGGTACGTTGTATCGGGGGTTAATTTGACGGAGTTTATTATTGAAGGGACCGACCCAAGGGGTACGTTATAACGAGGGGTACGTTATATCGAGGTTTGACTGTAATAAAATTCAAATTTTGAATGCATACGAAAAAAAATAAGTTCAAAACATTATTGACAAAATTAGGATGGTACCGCGCGAATTCTAATGTCGCAAATTGCTGTACTTATTAAGTTGCATGACCTTTTAAAAATCGAATTTTTTGAAAAAATATTGGCTGCGGCGCAGTTTTATGTTGCGTTATTTATAGATGATTGACGGAATCATTGGAAATTGTAAGATTATCATCTAATATAATTGTCAAACAAAATTTCTATTATGAGTTGTAAAAAGCAATTTAAAAATCAGATACCGTATTTCCTCTAATTAGCGCCCTGAACAAATTTCTCAAATTCGTTCTCCGCCTTTTGATACCAGGTTTTTGTTTTTGAACGCAACATATGTTGAATACCAAAATGTAGCGCAGATTCCCAGCTACATTTTGGTATATAACATACGCCGCGTTCGAAAACAAAAACTTGGTATAAAAGGTGGAGAATGAATTTATGTTATGAAATTCCGGATTTTGGGGAGGGCGCTTATTAGAGGAAATACGGTAAATCTGAAAAATCTCCGCTTTCAACTAGAAAGTCTTCGCTTTCGGTGAAATTTCAAATTTCGTCTTAAAAAGCTGAATTTTCTTCGCTTTTGCTTTTCAGAAAGTCACCCTTAAACTGAAATGTCTTCTTAAATCTGTTAAGATCTGATCAAAATAATTTTATGAGCTAAGATATCCATTAAAGTAGATCGGTAGTGGACGTTCCTGTCATATATACTCAAAATAGCTATATCTCAACCCGCAAAAATTATTTATATTAAGTCTTAACGGATTCAGATTCAGGAATATGGTTGGCAGGGGTAGTTTTATTTCGACGTGGTGACTAATTCCTGGGTTGACAGCACTTTTTCAAGAGGCTGTAAAGTCCGTAAAAGCCCAAGTGCACCCCCTTCCCCCCTCGAAAAATTTTTTGTACTTTTAAATAAAAGTACCCATTTTCAGCTGAAAATTTTTTTTCTGAGGCACAAATGAAATAGAAGAAAATTCCTCAGCAATCCGAATTTTAAAGCAGAATTTGAAAAAAATACCTAGTCGCTAAGATATGATCTAAAGTTGGAGTGTCAATATTTTAAAAAATGACCATTTAACTTTACTCCAACTTAAGGTCATATCTCAGCGACTAAGTATTTTTTTCAAATTCTGCTTTACAATTCGGTTTACAATTCTGCTTTACAATTTAAAAATTATTTTCGAACTGTTTTGTATTTTTTTTCTTTTCTGCGCGAAATAGTTCAAAAAAAAATTCAGAAACGCCAAAAATGAAGATTTTACAGCCTGTTGAAAAAGTGCAGTTACACCCAGCATTTAATAAGACTACCCTTGCCAACCCTATCCATGGAGACATTTCAGTATAATGGGTGACTTTTCAAAAAGCAAAACTAGAAACAGTTCAGCGTTTTAAGACAAAATTTAAAAAAGCGGAGACATTTCAGCAAAAAGCGGAGACTTTTCATCTATTAGTGGCGGAGAGATTTCAAAAATCAAAATCTTTCTACAGTCGAGTCTCGATTAACCGACACCCATCGGGACCGGCCTTAGATATCGGTTAATCGAGGGCGTCGGTTAATTGAGACTTTTAGACTCAAAAATCTCAAGGGTGTCGGTTTATCGAGTTTCTTATGGACATACGAGAGATAATAAGATTTATTCCAACCAAATTTTTTTTAAGTGTCGGTTAACTGAGGGTGTCGGATAATTGAGGGTAAGGCTTGTGGGATTTCTTTGTCCGCCAACCAAATTTGTTTAAGTGTCGGTTAACTGAGGGTGTCGGATAATCGAGTGTCGATTGAACGAGACTCGACTGTATTTCAGAAAATTTATTTTGTGAAAGCTAAATCAACAGGTCCTTATCTAAATTCGGTAATCTTTGCAAAAAAAAGTTAGCAGAAAAAACTTGCCTGGTTTAATTCATGGAAATTCACAAAGCCATAATCAAGGTTTTTCTTTGAGTCAATTTTAGAATGGCATGTCATTACCCTGCCAAACTGAGAAAAGTAGTTATGCATTGACTCTTGGGTTGTAGAGGGCGATAATCCTTGGATCACAAAACTAATTCTCTGAAATATCCTAACGCTGACCTGCTTATTGCACACAAAATGCGGCTTGAATTTTAGAGCATTGCCCAACTATAATATAGTTCAAAGTTTACTAATAGTGGAAAAATTATTTAATACCGCTTCATCATCAGAAAAAAAAACGTAAGCATGGCTTTCAGATTTCAATGTTTGTGCATTTCTAACTATTTTGACAGAGAGAACCATGCCGTATTCAGAAAAGTGTTCTTCCAACACTTTTTCTGTCGCTTCCGCTGGCAGATGTCCGACAAGAAGCTTGTGGAATTGACGAAAAGAGTTGATTTGATAAAGACCTGCATGGAAACACTGCGGCTCTGCCTTTAGTAGCTTGAATGAAGAAGAGCCATGAGAATTGCTCAATTGGCGGACTTGAATACGAGTAAGGAAGACTTTGTAAAGAAGACTTTGCTGAAATACGATTTTGACAGCACTTGACTTCAGGAGACTCGTCTAAAAAACTTTTTGTAAGGCAGTTCAGAAACCATCAATGTACTTACCAACATAGTAGCAACAAACTTTCAAGTATATCTTTAGCACAGCTTTAGCACCCTAGAATTTTGTAAAGTAGTTTTTTTTTTTGACAAATTTACAGTCGACGCTCGATAGAACGTATTCTACACCAAACAAATTTGTGCCACAGCTTTTTGTACGACACTTTTTTTATCCCAGTTTCCGGCGTGTTTCATCGGTTCTGAATCGTAAGTCTGGTGCTAAACAGCGCAAGGATGCCGATTTTGCCGATCGTTTTTGAAAAAAAAACCGGGAACGCTCTAAAGTAAGTACGCCTAAAATTTACTTTTTCAGATTTCAGGTGTACGTACCAGCGCTGCACCCGGGTTCTGTCTTTCTGCTTCTGTTTTTCTGTGTTTTTCCACTTCTGTTTTTTTTCGAGAGAAAAAATAAAAAAACAGAAAAAAAATCATGGGTAGAAGTTATAAGCAGTCATGGGCACGAAGTCCTCCCAAAAATTGTTTTTAACCAACTTTTAGACGAAATTTTGACCGGTCGTCATTAGCGAAGGTTATAGATTGCATACGCACATGCGGGCGTACTAAAGAGCGCCCTTATTTATGGCTAGTGAAATCACCAAAAAAATGTCGGCCCTATATGAGAATTAGATCCCTTTTTTTGCCTTGGTCCCCCGGTTGTTTTTTTATGAATTTTTAATCAAATCTTTATTCAAATCTACAACAGACATTCATCAACTGTATATTACGGATAGATCATAACAATTTGGTCAACCAATTTCTCCAAGTAATTCCAGTTTTTTGCACGGCAATTTAAAAAAAAAGCAACAGGGGGGACCAAGGCAAAAAAAACAATCCCATTCTCATATAGGGCCAAAATGTCAGCGAAGTGACCGTCCTATAAAGTTAACTAGCAAAGGGTGCAGTCAGCCCTCGATTTATAGAAGGTTGACTGTTAGTTGCATAAAACAAACCTGCGCAAATTTTTCTTTCGGAAATCGTACTTCTTGTTCAAATTCCACCCTAGAAAAGTCAAAATGATAAAAATTGAAAGTTATGGCGCTGGGAGGATTTGAGACTATACTCTTCAAACGGCAAGAATTTAACACTTTACCATACAAAAAATTTGGCACTGTTGACCTATCCGGGGCCATTTTTCCCTTTGGTCCCCCCTTTGGTTTTTTTTTGAAAATTTTGATGTGAAATATTTCCAAAATGTCTCCAGGGTTAGGACTAGGCTCAATTTGTGTTCACAATGTTCACAAATTTCACATCAAAATTTTCAAAAAAAACCAAAGGGGGGACCAAAGGGAAAAATGGCCCCGGATAGGTCAATAGGGCGAAAAATTTTTGACTAAAATGTTGACTTTCTGTCAGGTTCTGTTTTTCTGGTTCTGGTTTTCTGTGTTTTTTTCACTTCTGTTTTTCCGCTTCTGTTTTTTTTTCAAACCGGGTGCAGCCCTGGTATGTACTATTGAGCGTTGCAGATCGAAATGGCATAGCTATATCTTTTTTCCAAAAAAGATTATCGAAATCGGAATCTTAGCAATTTTTAGGACTATCGAGTACCATCGAGCGTCAACTGTACGAGAAACCATTAAAAACAGTAGTTCACAAATATCGCAATTTTTATATAAAAAGAAGAATATTTTACTGATAATAAAACAAGCAAAAATATAAAAGCAAAGCTTCCATTAAAAAGTTTTATGTTTCAAAAAAATATATATATAGAACAATACAACTTTATTTTGACAACAAAATAAAAAAAACATATATTCTAGACACTGCTTTTCACTAAGTTCTGACTATCTGTTTCGTTATCACCAGGCAAAGGCACTCGATCTGAAGATGAAATTTTTGAGGACACATCTGCATGCACCTTGACACCTATCCTGCGACCATCTAGTTGGTAAGGTTCTCCAGCTAGCGCTGATTGCGCCTAAAATAGTGTTTTATGAAAAAGTTAAGCAAATTTTATATTGGTCTTACAGCTTTAACAGTCGAAAAAGTAACAAATCCAAAGCCACGTGACCGATTGTTTTCCTTGTCCCGCTTGATAGTTGCCTCAACTACTGTTCCAAATTCGGAGAAGACGTCTCTAATTGTTTCAATCATAGTTTAATAGGCCAGTCCACCTAAATAATAATCAGTGTCTTGCTGATCTCACTGAGAGTGAGAATCTCACTGAGAATCGCCAGTGAGAATTTCTGTGACTCTGACTCTGCAAATATTTTTCTATTCTAAATCTCAATCACAACACTAGCAAAGGCTGTAAGTGAGATTGGGAACAGAAAGATACAGAAATTCTCATTGGCGATTCTAAGTGAGATTCTTACTATCAGTGAGCTCAGTATATACCAGGAACGTAACTGTACTTTTTTTCGGGACCTCAAATCATTTTTATTTTTGAAATTTTTAGTCAAAATTTTTTTTTCTCTTTTTTTTTCAAGCACTGTATAAAATGGCATTTTTGACGAAAAATGACCAAATTGTACTTTTTTTGACCAAATGTACTTTGTATCAAAATTTTGATTTACGTACCCTGGCATCTACTAATTCAGAACTGGACAAATTCAAAACTGGAACTAACCCACAAAAATAGCACATTTTTACTCGTCTTAACACCATCATTTAAGGCATTAACCTTCATTCCTTCTATTATGTATTGTTTTTTTTAACAACTATATTGTTTTTTTTTGAAGTTAACTACAGTAGCGAGCAAAAAAAATTCCTCAAGCAAAAAAGGTGTATTCACCTTGAGTTCCTACTGTAGCTGCACTTGGAAGTTGCTCGACGCGAAACATGTGACGAAAACGGACACTGCTTTTCCAGTCGTGCAGAAGATTGATATCTGACGAAGGCATGGAGACGGCAGCAGACACATTCAGACACCGGCATTGAGCTAGGACACGAGCATTTGCTTGAAATTGATGAACTATGCACAGTCGACTTGCAGATGGTAGTAAATATGGAAGAAGACGAAGTAATGGACGCATAGATTAGTGGTTATAGGCTATTTCTAAAATAGAAAATTAAAATCTTATTTTTTATAAAACAGACAGAAATGAGATTTTTTAAAGCAAAGAAGTACATATCTCTAAAGCTGCAACTCTGTACCTTAAATTTATAATTCTTATCAAAAAGATAAGATTAAGCATCGCCCGTCCCCCTATTTGAGTCAAAAGCAAAAGTTTCCGCAAAGTTAGTAAAATTTATGTATCCTGAAAATCCACATTTTGTAAGTATCTCTAAAAACCGCACCCAACCTTTTTGATACGACTTATAAGCTTGAAGTAGCTCATTTTACGGCCTATTTGCTGCAGTTTTCAAAAAAATGGATTAATTTTGTTCCATGTAAATTTTCAAAAGAGCTTATAAAGCCAACTATTTTTTTCAGAATTTTCAAATTTTGTTTTTAGGCCGATTTCATGGCAGATAGGGGGACAGGTTATGCTTAATTTGAAAAATGTATATTGTAGCTCATGAATTTTACCACAAAAAAATCTGTGACACTAACTACGTCTTTATCATAGCACCTTCCACTAACCACACCGCCCCCAATCGATCAACCGGGAGGATGAAGGCAATTTTTTAGGCTAAGTTCACAATGTAGAGGCAAGGTGAGCGCCTTTTAATTTTTAGATATATATTTTTTTTTTCAATTTTTCAAAGTCTTAGTACCAAATTGTAGCCCTGAATGTCAGCTAGATTGTGGTACTAAAACTTGCAGAAAAACGAAAAGTTTGTAGATGTAAAATTTAAAAGGCGCTCACTCTGACACGTTTTTCAGCACGGAGTGAGCGCCTTTTGAAGTTTAGATCTACAAATTTTTCGTTTTTCAAGAAGTTTTGGCACCACAATATAGCTGACATTCAGGGCTGCAATTTGGTACTAAAACTTTATTTATACCCAGTCCTAGCAAAAATTTAGCTCTAATCAAGAAATACGGACTTTTTTGCCTTGGTCACTCCTGTGCAGATCAATTGGGGGTGCGAGCGGCAAGTGCTCGTTTTTTGTATGAGGTTTTTTCAGTGTTCAAAAATATAAAAAAACAAGATTATGAAAATTCCTTCTATTAGAGGAAATGCGGTAAGATAAATACGCCGTAGGAGTGTTCAGTACTCTTTTGTTTAAATTCGCGCCTTTAGAATTTTATGTAGCTGTGATTTTTTTTAATCTAGGCAAAGGGGCAGGTTAAAAGAACGCACTTTATAATGGACTCAACCCTGTTTCCTAAACTGCGCAAAAAAAATTAAAGAAGACATGAATTTTAAGAAAGGCACAAAATTACGACACCCGTCTGCAAAAAAAATGGCTAAATTTTTTTTTAATTCCCTAAAATTTTGAACTCGAAATTTTTTTGTCCTGCATGGAAATTTCTTTATTGCTACATTGTGCCAGAATTTGACCTCTTTTTCTCTGCTACATACTGTCTCTTATGATACTTTGAAACTTTTTGTCAACAGACTTTTCAAGCTTGGGTTAAGCAACAGACTAATTGTAATTAACTTGTTTTGCAGATAGCTATGGACAGTTCTGCAGAACAGTCAGTTGAGGTTGAAGTCAAGCGCAGTTCTCCTGTGGCCGAACACCCCAATGACGAATATGAAGAGAGCTCAGACGAGGGAAATAGCAGTGATGATGGAGTATCCAAGAAACAGATGAAAAGGTATTGTATTGGAGTGCTCATTTTTGTCAAAAATTAAAAAAAAATTCGCCTACAGTCAAGTTCCAGTATAAAGAAACCACCTTGAGTTGGACCCTCAGCTGGTTCCGACATTTTTTTTATTAATGATTATAAAATTGTTTGGGTCTGTTCAGTTTCTTTGGTCTATATATTCCGAAGAATTGTGAGGATTTCGATTTTACAAGTCGTTTTGGGGAAAGACCATTGTTTCACCTCGATATAGTAAGACCCCTCCACCCAAATTGATGAAAGACTTCAAAAACTACAGGGCGTTTCAAGAAATTCTAACACTTTTAAACGGCCATAACTTTTTTTGGTATATAATGTGAAAAACACGATTTTCGCTTGGTCCCCCCTGTGGAATTTTAAAATTTTAAAAGAATTTTAAAATTCGCCCTAGAAAAAAAGTTATGGCCGTTTAAAAGTGTTAGAATTTCTTGAAACACCCTGTACTGTACACCATTTTTTGAAAAGAGTTACCGTATTCTCTCTAATACATGGGCATGCCCGTCTATTTTCAAACCTCCAAAAAAAAGTTGTACTTTATGTTCTTTATGTCAACAATTGGTAAAAAGGTACTTTATGTCAAAAATTTTGCAACCCATACAAAAATATGGTCTGTTACGTATAACCACCCACGAACTTATGGACCAACCCAATAGATAAAATATGTATTTTTCATGCGAACCTACTAGAAGTTTGAAAATAACCAGCACAAACTGTGTTATGTTGGATCAAGCTTGAGATAGTGTCTTTTCAGTAAAAATAGCACAAATAAAGTGATCACCAATAAACCACCAAGCAACAGTCTAACTGACGTTAATTCCTACATTTCTAGTGTTTGCGTCCATCCAACCGCCTCATCTAGCAAACCTTTTTTAATCCAGCCGGAGCAACCCCCACAAAACTTGTTTCATGAAAGCAACAGAGATGAGCACTACTCCTCTTCCAGTGGTTCTTCCAAATCTCCGTCGCCAGCCCGAAAGTCTAAAAAGACTTCAAAAAAGGATTCGGCCAGGTCTCCGTCGCCCAAGCGCAAGCAAACTGCACGACCCAAAGCTGTAGATTTAAATGAAAAAGACGGGGAAGTGTTCAAAGAAAGGCGGGAGCAAGAAAAATGGGTGGAAAAGAGCACGGACAAGCAAAAGGAACAGGAGGTACAGCAGGTCATGGAGCCAATGGTGCTTACCAAAGCTGGAGGTTAGTCGAAAGTTAAATAACTATTTAAAAAAATCCATAAATAGGGTACTCGGCTAGGGCGACCATCAATCCATGACGGTTTTTTTAACTTTTGAAGTCGACAAAGTCCTGTTTCTTAAACTTTTTTACTAAAAAAAGCCAGTTGTAGATTGAAAATATCTTCATGGATCTGAATCGGTTGATATCTATTCAAAATTTCTCTCGGTCGCTAAGACATGATCAAAAAAATGGTGAGAGGCCACGAATTTTGTGAATGGTCCACTCAAAATTGTCATGTCTTCGCAACCGGGAACAATTTTAACAAGATATTAACAGATTTACATTTAATAAAACTTGTATTAACGGATTTTCATGAAAAATTGATAAAAAATGTTGACTTTTCTGAGAGGTTCGGGACGGGGATACTACGCAATTCGGTTCAGGATTGTCAAAAATTTTAATAGTCCTCATCCTAAATCCGCCGGACCATAGTGAACAAATCCCGTAAATTAACATAAATTTTTTCAAAATTTCTTGAAAATCTAACAAAATTTGTACAGAACTTAACTAGGATTCCCTTTTTTCCTAAAAAATGGTTGAAATACTTTTCAACCATGAAATGTCGCTTTTTGTGCCGGAAATGGCACTTTTCCTGCCGGAAATTTAAAAAAGCTTTTGTTTTCGGGGGTTTTCTTATTACTTTTCAATTTTTTTTGATCAGCGTGTAGCCCAGGATCTCAGCTTTCTTACAAGCTATCAACTGACCAAATCAGGTTTCGAAAAGTTGGAAGAAAAAGTCTTTAAAGGGACCAAATTTTTGGAAAAATTTGTTCTGTTCAAAGACCTTTTCCTCCAACTTTTGAAAATCTCATTCAGTCATTCATTCTGAGATGGGCTTGGTAAAAAATTGAAAAGTAATTAGAAAACTCCCGAAAACAAAAGCTTTTTCAAATTTCCAGCAGGAAAAGTGCCATTTCCGGCAGAAAAAGCGCCATTTCAGGGTCGAAAAGTGTAACAACCAAAAAAAATCCTGAAATTTCGTTAATCCCGATCCTGAATCCTGACGTGTCCCTAAATCCCTCCTTCCCCTATCTTTTAGCGATTTTTTTGCAAATCTAGAAATTATTTTAGGCGCCTATATTCCGCCCGCCAAGCTGAGAATGATGCAAGAGAGATTGCTGGAAAAGAACAGTGAAGCATATCAGCGTCTTCAGTGGGATAAGCTCAAGAAAAAAATCCATGGTCAGGTCAACAGGGTAAACATAGCCAATATTGTGGATGTGGTCAGAGCACTGCTGCAGGAAAATGTGTTGAGGGGCAAGTAGGAATATTTTCTTAAATCCTTAATCAAGTGTTCATAAAAAACCCACTACTTTTCAGAGGTATCCTGGCTCGTTCCATCATTCAAGCTCAATCTTTTTTCGCCTTCGTTCTCTCATGTGTTCGCAGCTCTGGTGGCCATCATCAACTCCAAGTTCCCCAACATCGGCGAGTTGGTTTTGCGCAGGTTGATCATCCAGTTTAAGAGAGCCTTTCGGCGTAATGACAAGATGACTTGTGTGACTGCTTGTAAATTTATAGCCCATCTGGCCAATCAGAGGTGTGTAGTTAAAAATTCACTCATGCTCAAAATATCGCCGATTTTTTCTAGGGTAGCTCATGAAGTTGTGGTCCTAGAAATGTTAGTTTTGCTCATGCAAACACCCACCGACGACTCTATCGAGGTGACTGTGACACTGTTGAAGGAGTGCGGAGCCATGCTTTTGAAGATTACTCCCAAAGGATCAAATGGTGGGTGTAAATTTCAAATAATTGAAAATTATAATTTTTTCGGACACATATGAATTCTAAAAATCTTTTTTTTTTCGGAAGTTGTAGGTTTAGATCTGAGCTATATTTCATTCGTTGCATGCATTCGTTGGAAATCGAACTTATGACCAAATTTCACCAGCAAACGTTGCTTACCACTCAGCTACTGCGCCAATTTATCTAATAAATCTTTAATGTTATATGGTTGGCTGGCTGTATGGTTGGTTGTATGTGAAAACTCCCGGCGAATGTGTGAATTTTCCCGGGAAATTTAATGACTTTTCCCGACAAATTTGTAAAACTTTTATTCTTGGTAGTTTTCTTATATATTTAAAATTGTTTTCGGCCTGCGTGTAACCTAGGAACTCAGCTCTCTTACAAGCTATCGATTGACCACATGAGGTTCCAAATAGTTGGAGAAAAATATCTTTAAATGGACCAATTTGGGAAAAATTTGCTGTATTGAAACACCTTTTCCTCCAATTATTTGGAACCTTACGTGGTCAATTGATAGCTTGATGGCGGCGAGCAGCGCCGTTTGCCGCTGCTTTTTTTTTAGCTGCCGCCGCTGCCGCTGCCGCCGCCGCTCCATTTTTTCGTCTCCGTCGCTCTTTTTAGTCACCGCCGCTGCCTCTGCCGCTTGTTTGAACTTTCGAAATTTGTTTTTATTTTTTTTTTCGCGTTACAAAACTGCGTTACAAAATAACAAAACACTTAGATTGCAGAAGAGGTGGCTTTAATAGTCTTTTTATTGATTTCTTTTTTAATTTTTAATTTTTTTGCTGAGATAAACTAGTACAGGGTGGCGCAAGAAATTCGCCTGATTTTAAACCGTCATAACTTTCTGTCCTGACGCGATTCCGAAATTCTGTTTTCCCAGAACATCTTAGAATTACGGGTGCTGTCACTTGGCATCAAAACTGGAGAAAAAAATTTTCGACAATTTTTAACTTTTTTGCCTTGGTCCCCCCCTTTGGTCCAAAATTAGATTTTTGACATGCCAAAGGGTGACCAAAGCAAAAAAGTCAAAAATAGTCAAAAAAAAATTTTCTCCGGTTTTGATGCCAAGTGACAGCACCCATAATTCTAAGATGTTCTGCGAGAACAGAATTTCGGAATCGCGTCAGGACACAAAGTTATGACGGTTTAAAATCAGGCGAATCTCTTGCGACACCCTGTACTAGTGTATCTCAGAAAAAAAATTTGCAAAAAAAGTTTTCCCGAACAATCGATGTCTCGCTAAAATTTTCAAAAAACGGCAGAATAAATATGTCAAACCAGAGTCAAGTCTGAAAGTATTTCACATATTTTTTTTTACTTTTCTTAATGGTGTTTATCAATTTTCAGCCATATTTGAGCGTTTGAGAGCAGTGCTCAACGACTGTGACTCCATTGAGAAAAGGACGCAGTACATGATTGAGACCATGTTCCACATTCGCAAGACCAAGTTCGCTGCCTACCCTATAATGCCCGACGAATTGGATCTGATTGATGAGGACGACCAGTTTGTTCACTTGATTGAACTCAACCCTGAGGACGGCAAACCCTATGATCCACAGCTGGAATTAAGTGAGATTTTCGATTGTAACCTAACCAGTTTAAAAAATAATAACTTAAATTTTAGACATATTCAAGTACGATCCCGACTACGAGAAAACTGAGGGTGAATATGAAGAGATCCGCAAGGAAATTATCGGGGATGCCGACGATTCAGACAAAGACGACAAAGACGAGGAAGATAATGATGACGAAGAAGGCGCCGACATGGAAGTAGAAGCTTTGGGACCCACAACCATCGTCGACATGACTGAACAAGACATGGTTGCATTCCGCAGAAATGTGTACTTGACTATTCAGTCCTCTTTGGACTTCCAGGAAGCTGCACACAAACTGATCAAAAATGAGTTAAAACCTAAGATGGAGGTGAGTAAGTGTAGGAGAATTATCGAATTCTTGAAAATTTTTGCATAAAATCATAGTTGGACTGCAAGAAAAAGCTGCAACAAAAAATTCGATTTCTTTTCGCAAAACTGTATACTATGTTTAAAATTTGCATACGATAATTGTTATACCCACTGGTGGATACCATCCATAGGCTAACTTTACTATCACCTAAATTTTATAATAGTTTAGCTAAAAACTGGAATTGAATATTTTATGAATTAAAATTTTAAAAATAATCAGCAGTTACATCCACACGGTTTTTCAGAACGCCCAAAATGTATTTTTTACTCAAATTTCTGCAGGAAAAGTTAATAATCTGATCTTTATGACCTAGTTCTACTTTTCGATTTCACGTCGAATAGGCTAATAATGTAAAAATTAAAAAAAATTGAAATATTGAGCGTGTCCAGCGGTGGGGTTGAACTCGTCACTTATGACACTTCCCCTTATGTAAAATAATATGACGAAAAGCTCTACCACTACACCACCGGGCGTTGTGAAAACCCTTGATCCAGCGGACAAATATGAATTTTGAAGCATTAACGTTTCCGCCAATTCAAATTAGCAACATTGCTGTTTCCGTTCGGCCTTTGGCCTGGTCTAGCATGAGCTCAAGACTAAACTTCATCCTTCCAGACCAAATTTCCACAAGGAATCCAAAAAAGCGGATCAGAATTTAAAAAGATTGGCGAACGAATTTTTTTAATGTTCATTTTTTGAATTGGCGGAAAATGAAAAAAAAAGCGCAAACGTTGCTCCACCCGACTTTTAGCTAAAAAATGAAAAAAATAATGTTCACAGTAGGCGGGTTTAAACATTTTTTTATTTTGTCAAAGAAGAAAAGTGTTCGACGTTTATTTTTCATTACATCACATCGTTTGCTCAGATTCTCATTAATAAATATATATTCAGGCTGAGCTTTGTCACATGATCGTGGACTGCTGTGCCCAGCAGCGTACTTACGAACGCTTCTACGGCCTGCTGTCTGAGCGCTTCTGCAAGCTGAGAAAAGAGTTCCAGGAGTGCTTTGAAAAGATCAGTCGAGACACCTACAACGCCATCCACCGCTTCGACATCACCAAACTCAGAAATATGGCCAAGCTTATGGCTCATCTACTGGCCACTGACGCTATTAGTTGGGATGTGCTGAGTGAGATCAAACTGAACGAGACAGAGACTACCTCATCCGGCCGCATCTTCATCAAAATTCTGTTTCAAGAATTAGTGGAGATTATGTCCCTCGTCAAGGTCTACGAGAGAACTTGTGATCCGTAAGCAATTTAGCTCAAAATACAGTCGAGTTTTAATATAATGGAGTTTGCTCAAGTTTGTTCCTGCCTAGAGTCCGACAAATTCGGCCAAATACATTTGGCAAAAGAATATTCAAAATTTAGGGTAGAAAAAGTGTCGGACCCTAGGTGGGAAGAAACTTTAGGGGGTGCCGTTATATCGAGACTTCACTGTAATGAAATCCTATGAAATTATTTCAACCATTTTGCAGGACGCTTCAAACCGCATTTGAAGGCCTTTTCCCAAGAGATCACCCCAAAAACACTCGATTTGCCATCAATTTCTTCTCCCTAATTGGTCTGGGAGGTCTGACGTTAGTTGATTTTTATTTGTATGCACTAGCCGGTAGAGTTGGCCCGGAATTCCGGTTTTGGCCCGCCCTTTTTTGGATTCCGGTCGCGAAAAAATATGTTATTCTGGTTCCGGTTTTCACAAAACTAAATTTCCAGTTCCGGTCCAAATATCTGTTCCGAGCCAACTCTACGAGCCGTTGCTCATTCGGTTTGCCCCCTCTATTTTCGGAAAAGAGACTAAAAAACGTATTAAACTTCTCTGCTTAACATAGTAAAACAAACGGCAGGAGTGCAGTATATGTAGTCCTCTAAAAAACCATTTTCGGCTACTTCTTCGCATGTTTAAGCATCTGAAACGTGTAGAAAACTTTTTTCAGGTGGCGGAAGACAAGAATGTTTTTAGGTGGCGGAAGACAACTTTCGAGAAAAATTTTTTTGACCAAAATTTCACTTTTTTGCCTTGGGGGACCAAGGCAAACCACATGGATAATTTCAGCCATTATCGATTTTTTACCTTGTTTTTAACGCTGAAACTGGGCAAAAAGAGCTTTTTATTGCATTTGTTGTCAAGAGCATTCTTGGAATCATGTCTAAGGTATGTGGGTGCCCCTTTGGGGGGGGCGCAGGGGCTTGGTTGCTTGGGGTTGAGATGCGCACACCCACATACCTTAGACACAAATCACTCGGAAGCGACTCTGGATGCATAAAAAATGAATGCATACCAGAGTTTCTTTATGCGGTCGGTCTCAGTATTCAAAACTATGTTCAAATTCTATTTTTTAAGGTGGAAAATCGATAATGGCAGAAATTATACATGTGGTTTGCCTAGGTCCCCCAAGCAAAAAGTAAAATTTTGGTCAAAATTCTTTTTTCTCGAAAGTTGTCTTGCGCCACCTAAAATTATGTTTTCTACACGTTTCAGGTGCTAAAACACTAGAAAAATTTCCCAAAAGTGGTTTTTTGGAGGACTACATATGCTGTACTTTAGCCAAAGAAACATTTGTGAGCAGTTTTTAATCTAAAAATTCAAACTTTTCTCAAAAAATCGACTTTAACTACTCAGAGGTAGATGGTTTTCAAGGCTTTTTAGGTTAATTTAGGGCTAAGCCTTAAATGGGCAGGCCAGTGTATATAAGGACGGACTCAAACTACTTCCAAACTACAAATAAGGTAATGACGTTCTAGCCGTCCTAACATACGCTGGCATATCCTTGGCTAAGCCGGATAAATAACCAAAACCTGACTTTAAAATACCCTACAAGACCGTCCACCTTCGAGCAGTTGAAGTTGAAATTTTTTCAGAAAAGTTTAACTTTTTATATGAGAAACTGCTTACAACTTTTTTTACTATGTTAAGCAGAAAAAACTAGTTTATGTCGTCTATTTAGTCACTTTTCCAAAAATAGGAGGGGGGAGGTAGGCATGTAAACCGAATAAGTGTCCACTAGCCACATTTCTAGCCACAAATTTTAGCTTGGACCTAAGAGAGCACCTAAGCAAGAAAATAGCCAAGCAACAAAACAACATCAAAAAGGAAGAAGAAAGTGGTGCAGAAGATTCTTCTTCAAGCAGCTCTTCTTCTTCATCATCTTCTGACTCTGACTCAGGTGGATTTTGGAAATTGAATTTACTGGCTCCACCAAAATAATAAAAACAAATTTAGAATCGCCAAGTTCATCTTCCAGTTCTTCGTCTTCATCCTCTGATTCTGACGCTAAGAAAAAGAAGAAGCGAAAAAGCAAGAAAACACAGAAGGTAGATATTAGCGCTTTTTAGGCGTTTAGTCGCTTTTACGCAATATTTTTGGGTTTGAAAAAAAACATTTTTGACCCCGTTCTAAGCTTCTAAGCTGCACTTGCGAATATAATCAAACAAAAAAGTGAAATGACCATAAATAATAAAAAAACAAGCGGACTGGCGGGCGCCCTCATTTGAAAGGCAAAGATCAGTGTAGCAAAATACTACAATACCAATCGGGCCGTAAACCCCGAAAACCCAAATTTGGCGGCAATTCAAAAAAAGTTTTTCGCTCCGATTTTTTCATAAAACCCCCAACTTTCAACTTCAACCATGAAAATTTCGAAAATTTTCACAGCAAAACCCAAATCTAAACGCAAAGGTCCTCCGCCTGCGAAAGGGCTTTCCAATGAGTACAAACTCGCCTATTAAAATATTTCACAGAAAAAAGATAACTTTCTCTCAAGCGGACCATTAATTAGCGTAACACACCCTCCCCGACCCAAATACAGGGTGTCCCAAGGACCATAACTTTTGTGGAGATTTTGAAGGTCGCATATCAGGTGAAAGTCAAAATTTTTCATTTTGCCTTGGTCCCCCTGTTGTCCGAAAATTCCCCATATTCAAAAATTCCATTTTGCATGTTTTTCTGTATTCGTTCTTGTTCTTTTTCAGTGTTGTAACATTCCTTGGTATTACGGTTATGGTTATTACGGTTCAATAAAATGTTGTTACAACACTGAAAAAGAACAAGAACGAATACAGAAAAACATGCAAAATGGAATTTTGGAATTTTCGGACAACAGGGGGGACCAAGGCAAAAATGAAAAATTTTGACTTTTTTCACCTGATATGCCAAAAAAATTGTTACGAAATTCTAAGACGAATGGCGAAAACAGAATTGCAAAATACGATCTCCACAAAAAGTTATGGTCCTTCAAAAGTGGGGGAAATTCTTGGGACATCCTGTACTATATAAAGATTTAAAAAGGCGTTTATTCAAAAAAATGTGAGCAAAAAGGCCTAACATGAAATTTTTCATACCTGTGTTTAGTCATTTTTCGATCTACGTTTTTTTATGAGCAAATGGTGATTAGACTTTTGGCCAGTTTTGTTGACTTTTTTTGAACATGCGGTAGCCTACCTTGCTACTAGGGATTCGACAAAGTTAAAAAAATCCAAAAAATGCACCAAACAGACCAAAGATGGGAAAGGCGCAAATTCAAACAAAATAGTACAAAAAAAACAAAATTTCCTCCGCCAGAGCTAATCATAATTTTTTTTCAAAACTTCTGTTAATATTTGGTGAATAAAAGCGAAAATTTTGAAAAAATATCCAAAAAATTTTTAAAACCGTAGGTTTGCTCAAAGTTGAGAAGATTGCTTTAAAAGAATTTTTGACTAACCCAATTTGACCGCACTCAATCTACTGTATTTGCAGAAATCTTCCAAAAAATCCGACACATTAAAGAAACAAGAAAAAGCGGTGTCTAAGAAAGTGAGAGATGCCCAAATCAAAGAAGAACTGGTGGATCCAGAGTACGAGGCAGACAGCCGTATGGAGAAAGAGAATCGTCTTGGCGGAGGTGAGGAGCCTCTACGCCGTAGACGTAGAAGCTCCAGCAGAGGCAGTAGAGGAGAAAAAAGTCCGGTGAGAAGTCGCTCCACTCGACACTACCAAAGGAGCAGATCTCCAGGATCATCACCGCCCGAAAAAAGAGCCAGAGATGAAGATAGACATGGCAGAAATGACAGAGGTGTGTGATTTTTTCACAGTATTTTTGATTCCAAGGGTTCAAAATAAGCAAAATGGTCTCAGATATTCGGGCTAAATTACACTATACCCAGCGACCGAGTTAGCATGGGGAACAGTTAAACAGATTTTTAAAGGCTTTTGCGAAAAGTAGTGTAATCGAGTTTTAAGAATATGGTGAAAGTGCTCCAAATGTGTCACTCAAAACAGTATTTTGGATACGGGCATACCAACTTGTAGTTCCATCAAAGTGGCCTCCTCTATCCAAACAAATCGGCCAGGAGAACAAATCGGAGCTTGAGCACCTGGGGGCTCCTTTTTCTGTTAACTGTGAATAGTCGTCTCCTAAAAAATTTTGACCCTAGTATAGAATACCCCCTCCCTCAAAACTTATGCCTTGTAAAACTTAAGTAAAGAGCACCCAAATATATGTTCCAGACCCCAGAAAAAGTGCGTAAAACACTTATTAGTCACAACTTCCATACGCTGGCCTACCCCTAAGCCTAAGGGCTAAGCCTACACTTGTTGTTCCAAAGGGCAGTTACAACGATTTTTAGAAGGTCTGATTTTGGGGGGTATTCTATACTAGCGCCAAAATTTTAATACGCTAAAAACAATAAAAAAAATTATCCGACATTACCCATCAGTTCAAAATTTGACTTTTTAGGAGACGTTAAAACACTATTCACAGTTAATATAATAGGGGGCCCCCAAGTGCCAACAAACCTATATTTTGACCAAATTTGACCCTGAAAAATCCACTTTGATCAAGAATTTGACCGGTCAGATTCTAAAAAAAATTGACTAAAAAAATTCACAACTCTAATTACGACTATCCGCTGTTTTCGATAAAATTTTAAACTATGGCGAAACGTTTTTTTAATTTTTCGATTCTAACATTTTGCGAAATAAAGCGCATTATACTCATTTTTTGTCAAAAAGTGTCATTTTACGCAGTGCTTATTGAGTTTTGAGAGTCAAAAATAAATATTTTAACGTAAAATCTCAAAACTTTCAAAAATTTGGGGTCTCAAAGTGAAAATCTTCAAATAAAGTACTTTTTGCAGTCTTAGTTTACACTCAAAAGTCTCAAGATTTTTGCATAATTCAAATGTAAAGACTATGGGTGCTCTATTTTCTAGTCCATCCATTAATCCGAGCCAATTTCAGATGAGAGACGCAGAAATGATCAGAACAAAGAAAGTTCGCGGCATAAAGACAAACATCAAATGTCTCCACCTTCTTCTTACAGAGACCGCAGACGTTCGGATCAGGAGAGAAGTCGACGATCCAATTCTCCAAGACACTCTAGCAATCGTCGAAGAGACTAGTAGATGACTAACAATTAAAATGCTGTTATGAGAATGGATACATGATTTATCTTAAAAATACGAATTATGCTGGTGGAAGTTGTTTTTTCAGTGAATAAAATTGTTTTTTAAAAGGTACCAGTTTTTGATACTTTTTTTCTGTCCCAATTATACTTCCTTTTGACCCGAATACATATTTTTTGTTTTTGGAAAAGTATTTTTTGGAGGAAAATGTTTTTGGGCCAGAAAAAAATGTATTTGGGACAATTAAAAGTATTGCCCTTTTTAGATAAAAGTAGTGTTGGCCGATTTGTCAACTAAATTGAATTTGGTTAATCCGCGGCGAATTCACTATTTTTTTCAGTTAATCGAAGTTAAGACAATAACAACAGAAATTCGCAGTTTACGGGGCTTTTGGCGCGGGGTGTGGGTGTGGGTCGGTTGGGGTTTGGGGGTTACTTTAATATTCAATCGACTCCAAGGGTTGATGAATGTCGTATTAACCGGCTCTTTGGTATAAAAAAATTGGACCAAAAATAAAAAAACAAATAATTTCTCAAGATCCAGGAATACCGAAACTTCATATTTACGTTTTTCGATTTAGCTCCAAAAGTACTTTATTTCCATGAATCTAGTAACATGCAATTTAATCAAAATTATCAACCGGATCACTCATTGGTTAGCATAGACGCATCACTTTGATAACCGTTTTCTTCATCTTGCTCAGCATCAACGTCTTCAGCAATGGTTGGCAGATTGTCAGCGAGTAGGCGAGCATCCGACAAAATTCGCAGTCCACCAGGGATAGGACCATGTTCCTTGAAAGCGTGTATAATATGGTCTTCACTGCCGTCGTAGTGGTTTGTTATGCCGTAATCTGAAATCGCTCTTTATTGTCCTTTGTATTCCATCTAAAAATGCTTACATTTGAATGACTTGACGATGGCTTCTTTGGGTATGGCATTCCAAGCTTCCCATATCCAATCCAAGTAGACATTCATCGCTCACTGTCCATCGTTCACTGTCCATTCCATCCTATCTTCATTGGCTATCGAATTGTTATAGAGACTATTTGGTATCTTAAAACAAAACTTTATAGTGTAAAAACAACCAGGATCGTGAATTCGCCACGTAAAAAAGTATGTTATCCCTGCGGTTGGTAGGTGGATACCATGGATGAATGATTAAGTCCTGCGTTTTGGAATTCAACTTTGAGTCAAGCGGGCATAAAATTTTTGAGCCAAAAGCACTTTTTCCTTAAAATAACTCTAATTTAGAAAAAAATAATTTTTTAAGTTTGATTTTCAATCTGGTTTGACCTATTGCACAGCAAGTTCTAATCCAATGGAATGCCACAAAGTGCCAGTGGAATGCCACTAAATTACCACTGAAATGCAAGAAAGTCGTTGAATCCAGTGATAGCCACTCGATCAAATAACTAAGTGGCATTCCAGTGGCACTTTGTGGCGTACCACTGGATCAAATTTACATAACGCGGTCCTCAAGTTGCGGTCTTTTTAAAATCAGAAAGGCATACAGTCGAGTCCCGCTATAGTGCGACTCTGGGGACCGGAAGGTAGTCGCACTATAGCGGGAGTCGCACTATAGTGGGATCGCACTATAGCGGGTTTCTTTCACCAAACTTTTGTGTTATACGCACTATAGAAGGATCTTGCATAAAAACATTCTGAGCCCAGCCATAACAAACTAAACTTTATCCATAGATCAAACATAATAATTAAAATACAATCAAACAATCGGAAAAAATTCTGTAAGTTGGCTTTGTTTTTGTTTCTTCTGGCGCACCCTATACAAATATTCGTCTAATTGGTCAAGCGGAAACAAGCGGAGAAGCAGCGGAAAATAAATTTAAACTGCTCCAAAACAAATAAATAACTTCTTCCGTTGCAAGACATTAAATTTCAAATAATTTTTTTAAAATTCGCATTATACCGGGATGAAATTTCTTACAGGAGACCGGCCACAGTGTCGCACTATAGTGGGTGTCGCACTGTAGCGGGTCGCACTATATTGGGAGTAAATTTTGTGGGGTTTCTTTGCTGGCCAACCAAATCAGTCTCAGGGTCGCACTATAGCCGGGAGTCGCACTATAGTGGGATCGCACTATAGTGGGACTCGACTGTACTGGGGTATATTGTGCATAGATGAATAGAAAAATGGCTTTCTTCATGATTGCGACTGCAAATTTCGCTTTGGTAATTTTCATGTTAGCAAAAGAGCGGCTCAAAGCTCGAAATTTTCGAGCCCCCGGCTCGGTTCGAGGCTCGAAGCTTGAAAAAAAAAGTCGAGCTTCGAGTCAAAAAACTCACTTCCGAGCCCTCGGTTCGACAACCCTACTTTTAACCCTTTTGCCGATCGGTCATATTTTGGTCAGTTCAAATATTCATCCAAAATGAAACTAATTGTTCATGTTCAGACATTCTTTTTTTCAGAAAAAGATAGAAAAAAAGGTTAGCAAACATTCTAGTATCTAAATGACAGAAGATAAGGCTAACAAAAATTGTTCAAAAATTCAACCACAAGTTGTATTTTCGGTCATTTTCTATTACAGTCAACCCTCGATTTAATGTCACCCCGATTTAACGTCACCCAACAATGGGCCAATTTGGTCAGCCGTGACTAAAATTTAGTCAAAGTAAACCCTCGATTTAACGTCACCCTTGATTTAACGTCACCTTAGGGCCGGTCCCTGGGGGTGACGTTAAATCGAGGGTTGACTGTAGCTCACCCAGGTGGGTTATTTTTGGACAAAACTTTTTATTTTCACCCGATGACCTCTATTCTCACCGGAAGACTTTTTTTATCACTGAAAAACTTTTTATTGTCACCGAAAAAAGTGGTACCCGAAAGACTCTTTCTTTTCTCGTTCTAACCGATTCCTTATAACCACAGGTGTTTTTTTTTTTTCAGTGACCATAAAAAGTTTTGTCAGTTATTTTTCAACCTTCCTATGAGTAATTAGAAAGGGGCGAGCTAATTTTTAATTCGATTAGCAAATCAATTAGCCTAAATTAGCTGTTTCGATTAACTTTTTAAGCTCTGTACAAATGGGATGGCATAAAAAGTAATTTTGCGATAGTGAAATGTGGGCACACTCTCTGGCTTAATCGAAAAATGTTTTTATTCAAATAATTTTCACAATTTGCCAAAACACACAAAACAAAAGGAACAGTGCAAGAAAAAGTTTAAAGCTCAAGCTCAAGAATGAAATCAATCAAAGAAAAAGTCAGTAATGCAATACAATCTAGTCCATGTCTATAGTCAAGCTTAAAATATGAGGACAGCAACAGTTAACTGTGTGAAATAATAAGGTACCGTATTTCCTCTAATAGAGCCCCCGGGGGCTTTATTTTTTGGATGCCCGAAAATCGGAAAATTTGGAATTCGATCTCGAGATTTTTGGGTGCTCAACTAAAATCTGAAAAGTACAATCGGTAGAGCTCGTGGGAGTTAAGAAAACGCGTAAAACAGCTTTGCAAAAAATTGACTCTGGGCTGAGATATAGGTCCTCAAAGTTAGGGGGCTCTATTAGAGGGGGGCTCTATTAGAGGAAATACAGTACTTATACGGTTATCCACCCCGTATCGGAATTTTTCAAAAACAGGTTTTAACCATTTAAGCTTACACGCTAAAACCGATAAAAACGTTGTGTCCGACCACTTTCCATCATTTTGACTTTTTAGATTTTCTACCTGCATCGGCAGGCCACCTACTTCAATAGGAAGCCCCGGACCATGTACCCCCAAAGGGGCTTCCTGTTGAAGTAGGTTGCCCGCCGAAGGCATGCAGGTAGAAAATCTAAAAAAGTCAAAATTTTTGATGGAAAGTGGTCGGAAACAACGTTTTTATCGGTTTTAGCGTGTAAGAATTGCTCAGAAATGGTTAAAACCTGTTTTTGAAAAAATTCCGATATGGGGGGAACCGTATAAGTACCAATAATAAAATAAAGGATAGTTGTGATTAATTCTTTCAGTGACCATTTGCGGCCAACACTGTGGTTTTTTCCAAAAAGACCACTTGGCTAGAAGTGGTAGTCTCCAGCTGGCTATTGGTTATGTCCAGACCGTTTGGTTGGATTAGAGGACTGCACGTGCCATTGCTTTCTGACTTTCCGTTGGTCTTAGCTGGATTTTTGTGGTCAAACTGTTGTTGTACGGTTTCTTGCAAACGCATCTGGTTAAGTTTTTCCTGTTCTTTTAGAGCATTGGTGATTCTCATCAGAGCTAAAAATAGATTTAGTAGAAAGATGGTTTCTGTGCTGGAAATTCACCTTCATCTAAAGTTTCTGGATCAACACTGCTAAAGACGATACGGAACCAGCCTGGTTTGGGTGCAATCATGGTCTCACCTAAAGATTTGTGGTTATTGATATTGTTACGCTTAACAAAACAAAAAACTTCTTGTACTAAAGTGAGCGTCTTGCTCAGAATTATGTCCTAGTCATTTCTAGACCGATCAGTTTTTCAAAAAAACTTCTTTTGGTACTTGTTTAGTTTAGGCCCCCAAATCACCAACAATAAATTGTAAACATCAAATTTTTTTATTCGCAAACATATAACAACGCAATTTGCGACCACAAAGAGCAAACATGGGGCGAAGAGCAAACATGGGGTTTCACTACAAGGGTGCGTAGGAACATTGCCCCATCCCACTCTTCTCGGACTGCAAATACTACTAAAAACTGCCTAAAAATTGCCTATGATACTACTATCTAACAGTACTCGCTTAAGTACTTTAAAATTGTAGCACCTTCGGGCCATAGTACACTGGGAGTAGTGTATAAAGAAAGTTTAGTGGGAGAGAGTGTTGTAGTGGTGTGGTGGTGGTGAGTGGGGTGTACCAGATTTTGAAAATTGGGGGGGGGCCTAAACTAAACAAGTACCCTTCTTTTTTTGCGGATTAGTTCAGCAGTTGAAGTTCGGACTACCTTAGTTAAAACTCGGTTTTTTCCACATTTATATTTGCGAAAGTTTTTATTTTCGATTCTTATGTTCATTAGATGGACAATTAATTAGTTTACTTTTTTAAATTTTATATTTATTAGAAAGAACAATTACTAGCATTTTTTTGAATTTTTTTTGCGTGTTTATGTATTGGGTTGTTCGATAATTATCCAGCGTTTTTTTAACTTTGGCAAAACAATTCATCAACCATTTTTATTAATCAAATCAAACACAATAACAAATCAACCACAACAACAACTAATCTTCCGGAGGGTACTCTCCATCGAATTCCATTGCCTGTTCCCATTTGTACGGCAGAAGGTTGATTCCACGAGCGAAAAAATCCGGTGTCTTTGAAGAAATCCATTGTTTTATGTCATCAACAATTTCTGGAAGGTTTGCAAACTTTTTCCCAAGCTGCCAGTTGTGGAGCGAGCGGTTGACGTGGTAGTCTGTGGGTGCTTCTGTTGGCGAATACGGCGGATGCGACAGCAGCTCCCATCTTTTGTCTTCGATTGAGGCAACAACGTCAGCTCTGATATGCGGTCGGGCTCCGTCCTGATGGAAGATTATGGCATCCTTTTTCAAAACAAAAAACGTCACAAATAAAAAATACCAGACATATAAAGGATATATTTCTATTCTTCTTTCATAGTTGCAAAAGATCACATACTTAAAGTTACAAAAAATAAAGTTTTGTAGGAAATAAAAAAACGCTGGATAATTATCGAACAACCCAATATTTACTGCAGGAAGTTAGTAATTTACTGCGGAAAATCAGTATTTTAACGGATGGAAGAAAAGTCCTTGGACAACTTTTAAGCTCATTTTTAGTAATAAAATTTTTTAGTAATTAAAATCGGAAAATTAATCCAAACATATGGTTTCGTATCCCTATACTTATTCTTCCAAATGATATCCAAATGATATGAGAGGTTAATTTGGAATATACTATGATAGCCATTATTTGACTTTAAACAACTGTGCGGTCATTTAGAAGAGTCGGCGGGTATTTTCATTACTTAAACTAAGAAAAAGTTAGGAAAAATTTCAAGGGTTACAACAACATCTTAAAAACCATTTTACAGAAAAATTTTAATTTAAAATCTAAATACTGAGAAATGTCCTGTTGAAAAAATCGGGCAGGAGTAGTGTGGGCCAAATCACTTTGGGACAATTCAATTTGGGCCAAAATAAAATTGCAATATTCGGTAAATATTTGCCGAATATTGCAAATGATCTTGGCTCAAATTGAAGTGTCCCAAAGTGATTTGGCCCACACCAGAGTTTTCATTGATCCGGATTTCACTGATCTGATAGCGGTATCAATGATAGTTTGGATCATTGATAGTCGGATCAGATCAAATCAGTGGCCAAAAATTTGGGCCGGATCAGATCAGATCAACCGAATTTTGGCGATTTTTTTAGTTACCGTATTTCTTCTAATTGCCGCACATGTGCGCTTATTTTTCAATCACCCGAAAATCGGAAATTTTCAAATTTGATCTAGGGATTTTCGGGTGCTTAACCAAGATCTGAAAAATGGAATCAGTAGAGCTCGTGGGAGTTAAGAAAATGCATCAAACAGCTTAGCAAAATATTCACTCTGCTCTGAGATATAAGTCTTTAAAGTTAGGGGTGTGCGGTAATTAGAGACTGTGCGGCAATTAGAAGAAATACGGTATTATCATTGATCCAGGTATCATTGATACCTTGGATCAGATCAATGGCAAAAAACCGGATCAATGAAAACTCTGGCCCACACTGCTCCTGCCCAAAAAATCAATTTCTTAAAAAAATGACCCAAGTCCGATTTTTTCCAATTTTTGAAAAATTATTACTAAAAATGAGCTCAAAAGTTGTTCAAGGACTTTTCTTCCACCTATTACTGCGAAAAATCAATTTCAGCCATTATTCTCAAAATCAAATACCGTATTTCTTCTAATTGCCGCACAGTCTCTAATTACCGCACACCCCTAACTTTAAAGACTTATATCTCAGAGCAGAGTGAATATTTTGCTAAGCTGTTTGATGCATTTTCTTAACTCCCACGAGCTCTACCGATTCCACTTTTCAGGTCTTGGTTAAGCACCCGAAAATCTCTAGATCGAATTTGAAAATTTCCGATTTTCGGGTGATTGAAAAATAAGCGCACATGTGCGGCAATTAGAAGAAATACGGTATTTGTTGTTTCGAAATGAATTCGAACTTTGACAGTAAGTTATGAATGGTAAAAGTAGTTTTCTGAGCAAATCGACCATGCTGAACAGAATAGCTGACCAGTTTAGAAGAGCTACACGTTTTCCCTTGATTTCAATTGTTGGATTTTTTATACGTTAGGACATTGCTCATATATAAACTCTTCCCTACCTGCACTAATAATGACTCGATGCTTGAGAATGCGCTGGTGCAAGCGCCTCTCTCCCTCAAATGTGGGCTCATCCAAGTACGAAAACAAATTTTAATTATTTTCATTTTACAAAACTAGTAGTCAAGACCCACCTTGGACAGGTCCATCAAAACAAAGAAGCCAGCTCTCGGTTTTATGTAGGACACTTTCAATGTATCCAGTTGAGCCAGAACTTGATCTCTGGCTGCTTTTAGGCGTCGTAAATTTTCCGGAAGAAACACCTTTTCAACCCACTCTAAAATCTATTTATGAACAGGGTGGACTTAATTTTATCATCAATACATTTTTGCCGTAGTAGCTATTTGAATTGGCGCTGTTTTGACAAGTAATGTTTGATTTATCCTTTTTTATATCTTTTTTCAATTTTTCTTGTAAAGTTAGTGCTTTTTGTAAAGCAATAATCTAATTTTTATCTTTATACAAGCAGTGCTGTAAAGCCCGGCACCGACTAGAGTTCGGGCATCTGTTTCGAGTAGTTATCAACATTAGCCCGGTGCCCTAGCAAAATGAGCTAGATTAAAAATCGGCACCGGGCTAAGAATAAAAAAAATTAGTCATTTAGCCTTTTCTACATAGCGGCAACGGCCTTGTGCCGTGTTAATTTACAACGAAATTTCACGTTAGAATTGCTTCGGTACCAAGCCGGTGCCATGGAACTTGTTGACTAGGGGAAGGAGTGTCTTTTTTGGTTAAGTGTGAATAGTGTTTAGACGTCTCTCAAGTGATTTTTATACGCTAAAAACGATAAAATAGTTGTTTCCCAATGTTTTCCCCACTAAAAAGTCAGGTTTTCAAAAAACTTTTAGTTAGCAAAGGTTGGCCAATCAGTAGTACTGTTGCGTCTTCGACGCAAGTGATGTCTACAAAATTCTTCACTTTCCCAGCCTGGGGTTTGGTGGCCTATTGGTTGAGGCGATTCCCTACGGATCCAAAGGTGATCAAATATCCCCCATATTCCCCTTTTTCCAATTCACGAGCAGGTGGCCGTGGCCGCTCGCGACAGTACTGGCACAAAGTTTTCGCCATCCAATGCTGCTTTTTTGCCCCTTACCTATGGGGCACTTTCAAAGATAAGCCCATGGATAGGAGGTTGTGTTAAGGTCCACCCCCTTTAAGCCTATACCTAGGAGGCTTTTTCAGCAGCTGTTACTTAATTCGAAATATCATTGCGAAATACAGGTCAACCAGAACACCTGTTACTATTTCTGGCGCAAATGAAGTGGAGTGGGTATATGCATGCACACCAGAGTTTCTTCATGCGGTAGGCCCCAGCTAACAAAACTATGTTCAAATCTAGAGATGATGGCTTGACCTTTTCGGGACGGGACAGGTGCCAAACAATTTCCGGGCGGGATTCCGGGACGGGACGATTCTCTAAAATTAACGGGACGGGACGGAATTGTCCCGTCCCGTCATCATCTCTATTCAAATCCCATTTCTTGATAATTTTAAGGATATCAAGGTATTTAAGGACATCAAGTCGTCAATAAAAAGCAACATAGGTTCCTTTTTACTTTTAAGAAATTCTTCAGCAAATGAGCCTTAATACACTTCAATGCCCAAAGATTGTAGTTATTCTTAGCCCGGTGCCGATTTTTAAGCTAAGTTATTTTGATAGAGCACCGGGCTGGTGATGTTATGCTGCTCAAAACAGATGCCCGAATTCTGGCACTTGTTCGGTTGGGGGGCCCTTTACAAAATTTCACTTGTGGTCTAACGGCCACTTTTTTCGTAGCACAAGTTCCTTATTTTTTGACCATTAGTGTGTATGAGGATTACAAATGTGAACTCGATATTTGATTTTCAGTTGTTGTTGTTCAAAACAGAAATAAAAATTATTTGGTCAAAAATATCAGCCCCCCCCCCAACCGAACAAGTACCCGAATTCTAGTCGGTGCTGATATTCACAGCACTTTATCGCAACTATGATTTAGTTTCGTTAAGGGGGCATTTTCTGGCCCGAATGGTTCAAATCCCCAATCCCGACTAATTTTTAGATTAATATTTTTCATTCCTATGTCTCATTCTTTTATATATTTTTTTTCTAAATTTACGTATTTTTCCTTAGATCGTAGTTCTGCCATTGAACTTACCGATGAAGTCAACCAAAAAGAGCGAGAAGAAATGGGAAAGATGGGATTGAAAGATTTCCTGGGGGAGTTTGAAACTATTTTAGCATCATCTTATTCGGATGGTTAGGCGTCGAAATGTCGTCGGTATACTGATTAATCAAAACACCTGACATCATGTTTTTTTTCTGATGAAATGGAACTCTATATATACATTTTTAAATGTCATCTTAGAGTCATATTTTATCGAAAACAGACATGGGCACGGCCCTAGAAGTTTGGCCCGTGCCCATGTCTGGTTGACAACTGGTATTGAGATGCAAATAAAACTTCTCCCGAATAAAAAGTATAATTAGGAAAATCAATATCAGTAATTCATACATCAGATTGTTGACCTTGCATACACCGTAAACTATTGGTTTGGTACAATTAACCGCCTCGAATGTCTTTTTCAGATCTTTTTGAGTTGCTATACTATCTGGCTATTTATTTTTATTTTGAGATACAGTCCAACCTCGGTTATCCAGCACTCCAGTTATTCGGAACCCTCGGTTATCCGGCACCTTAAATATACTTCATTTGGCTGAGATTGGCTTACTCTGTCAACTGACACTCCAGGTATCCGGCACCTCGTTTATCCGGCACCCTGAGGCCGGTACCCAGGGGTGCCGGATAACCGAGGTTTGACTGTACTAAAAAACTGAAAATGTAGAAAAATACGGATCAGAAAAAATTATTCAAAGAAATACGTATGCTCGCAGTTAGATTTGAACCATTCGGGCCAGAAAATGTTCCTCTACACCCCCTCCCTTTAAAAAATTGGCGCTACCGGAGTATACCATCCCCCAAATGAAATTTTTTTGAACTTTTTCAAAACACCATTTTAACCATTTAAGCATTTCCTACACGATAAAAAAGGTGTTTTCACCTACTTTTTTCTATAAAAAGTCGATTTTTTTGTAATCTTGAATGTTGGTATTTTTAGTTGATGTCTGTTTATTATAACTTAGTAAATCAGATGTTGAGGGTACCTTGACCCCAAAAAATGGAATTCGAACATAGTTTTGTTAACTGGGGCCTACCGCATAGAGAAACTCTGGTATGCATACATTTTTTATGCATCCAGAGTCACTTTCGAGTGATTTGCGTCTAAGGTATGTGGGTGTGCGCATCTCAACTTCATGCCCCTTCGGGAGCGCAGGGGGCTTGATGGGTTAGAGATGCGCTCACGCACTCACTTACCTTAGACATAATTCCGAGCAAGACTCTTGATCAAAAATGCATTTAGAGGCTCTTTTTGCCCAGCTCCAGTGCCCAAAACATGGTAAAACAGGCAAATGGTCGTAATTTCAAAATGCCCAAAACTCAATTTTTTATTGACCAGAACACAAAAATAGTGTCTTTTTTGAACTTCTGAGGTGATTTTAGGTTGATATAGGGTGTTTGGAAACACTTTAAAAAAAATTTCATTTGGGGGGGTAATACTCCGGTAGGGTCGAAAAATTCAATAAGACGGTCATCGATGCGATCGAAAGCTGTCCAAGTCGATTCGAATATTGTTTGATCGAGAATTTTAGTTAAAATCGTTGATATTTTCGCTTTTGACTGAAAATTCAAATGGCAACAGAAAAGGATCTTTTCTAACATCTAATGAGCTTACCATAGTCATCAATGAACTCTCGAGTAATAAACTGCGTAGTAGTGTTAGGCAGATGGTGCATCAAAAAGCGAACACAAGCAGTTCGGACTGTGGGATTGGGGGTGTATAGCACTGCGGTGCGCAGACCTGGCAAAGAAAAATTTTTGCTTAAGCCCCACATCCAGATCAGCTTGCTCCTGGCCTTATCACCCACAAATAACTCAGTGGCACTCTGGAAGGGGTGTATGGGACACTCGTCGAAGATGGTCAGGTCGTAAATCTCGTCCAGCACTACGTACAGATCGCGACTCAGGGCCCACTGAAAAAATAAAATTTCATAGTCACCACAACAAAATGCTTTGCCAACCAACCCACCTCGACAATCGGCCTGATCTCGTCCAAACTGAAGTAACCACCTTCTGGATTTTGAGGGTTGACTAGGGTGACTGCACGAACTTTGCCTACTTTCATGCCTTCCTGGTAAGCTTTTTCAAAGCGATCTACCACCAATTCTGTTTTCTTGCCTAAAATAGTGTTAATCTATACCACACAAAACTTATCCGAACTAGATATTACCACACGGAGATAAAGCGGGAACCACTCCGATCCTGATTAGTCCCCTCTCCCCGAAATCATTGGCAAAGCGGTAGTAGTAGGGTGCGGGCATCAACACCACGTCTCCAGAGTCAAACAGGATTTGGCCGAGCAGGTCTGCTCCAGTGGTCACTCCCGGCACTATTACCAACTGCAAAATTAGTTTGGTACAATCGAGTTTCAATATAGTGGGCACACTTCGAGTTTGTCCCCGCTTGGGGTCTGACACTATTTTATTCAGGCTATAGGTGAATACACCCGTCAAATTATGTGAATCTGCCGTCAATTTTTTTAAAAATTCTCGTTCTCGGTGTTTAGTTTTCAAATTTTTCATGTTTTTGCACTAGCATGTAGCCCTGAGTCTCTAGTTTTTACGAGCTGTCGACTAGCTGGATACAATACTAAAAAGTGGGAGAATAATTCATTTTGAAAAAAGGTGCAGTTTTAAAAACCCAATTGTTCTCCCACTTTTTAGTATTGTATTCAGGAGTTGAAAGCTTGCAAGAAACTAGAGACTCAGGGCTGCATGCTAGTGCAAAAACACGAAAAATTTGATGGGAGATTTACATATTTGACGAGTGTTTTCAATTTTAGCCTTTATTTTACTAGGTTGCTCGGAAATTTTACGGAATTTCGTAATGGTCCCCCTGCTGTATTTTCGGCGTTTTGGTTTCTGATTTTTTTGCAGTATTGTTGTTTTTAAGCTGTTTTTTTGTTTTTAGATGAATAAAAATCCTATTAGACACGTTATGCTCTTTTTGTTCGATGCAGGGTTTAATGGGGTTGAAATACTTTTCGACCCTGAAATGGCACTTTTCCTGCCGGAAATTTGAAAAAGCTTTTGTTTTTGGGGTATTTTTATTACTTTTCAATTTTTTTTGACCAGCGTGTAGCCCAGGATCTCAGCTTTCTTACAAGCTATCAACTGACTGAATGAGATTTTCAAAAAGTTGGAGGAAAAGGTCTTTGAACAGAACAAATTTTTCCAAAAATTTGGTCCCTTTAAAGACCTTTTCTTCCAACTTTTTGAAACCTGATTTTGTCAGTTGATAGCTTATAAGAAAGCTGAGATCCTGGGCTACACGCTGGTCAAAAAAGTAAAAGTAATAAGAAAACCCCCGAAAACAAACAAAACAAAAAAGTGTAGGAAAATTTGTGATAAAAAAATGCTTCGGGAATTAAGGCAGTTTTTAACTGTCGGGTCGGAGAATTTTTATTATTTTGCTCCAAAATTACCTGTTCTGCTGGGATCGGTGGCAAACCCTTGCGGCAATACCTAAATTTTTTAATTTATTTTTTATTTTCTGAAGGAATTTGTACAAGCTGGTAATACCTGTTGATAAATTTGGCCATTGAATTCTGAGTGCTAACTTCACCTCCACCCCTAGGGTAAACAAATAGAAGGTCGGTGTCAAACTTTTTCCAGTTGATCGACTCAAACTTTTGCTTGATGATGTCTGCAGTTAAGACATTGTCGGCTGAGGAAAGCTTGATGTAGCCCTGTGAAGTGGCAGAAATATTATTGGTCATTTAAATTTTTATTTAAAATTGGCTTTTCCCAGACCTCATAAGAATTTGTCCTGGCTAAATGGGTGGTCATACCGTATTTTCTCTAATTAACGCCCTCTCCAATAAACGCCCCCTTGGAGGTCGACCCAAAAATAAACGCCCTCTCTAATAAACGCCCCCCCCCCTATACTGAAATCGGGACAGACTCAAGGAGCTGAAACATCCAAGAAGAAACGATGCTACACCACGTCCTTCAAACAACAAGTGATCGCCGCCGCGAAGCCGCCTGGTTCCATTCACGCCAATTCCAGGCGATCAAAAAATTCTCACAGACGCGAGGCTACTGAACCAAGAAGAGCCAGCATTGGACGAAGAAGTGGACGATGAAGAGAATGGTTATGTGAGTGACGAGTCCATTGTGTGATCGGGATTGTATTTTATTTTGCTTATTAACCTGTTGAGCTCGGAATAAACTTTTCGGTTGAAATCATTATGTGAATTTTTGATTGGAAAATAAACGCCCCTCTCCAATTAACGCCCCCCCCTGGTGATCAATTGAAAAATAAATGCCCCGGGGCGTTAATTAGAGAAAATACGGTATCATGGAATATGGCTGACCTTTTTCAAAAAAGGGGCTCGGCCATTTGACCAACTCTATCAATTAGTCATCTTGACAGGTTTTTCAACCGTCGAAATAGTACAGGGAAATAATGACACCTCCAAAAGTTTATTGCCGCCTAGGGTCTGACACTTTTTTAACCTAATTTTTGGAAGTCTTTTTGACAGTCTGGTCACAAATATCATAAAGATTGACAAGATTGCTATTTTACACATTTTTTCAAAAAGAAAACAAATTCTGGGTTCAAAAGGTAAAAACTCGATATAGTGGCACCTTTTTTTAAAACAGGTTATCTCATTTTTTTGTCCTAATTTTGGCTATGTCGAATTTCCCATAGTAGGCTTTAAAACTGTTTTTTTTGTAAAACAAGTAAGTGATTACAGTCGAACCTTTATATAACATAATTCACGGGACCACCAAAAACGTTATGTTATATGGAGGTTATGTTATATAGAGTAACCATTCCGAAAATATAATTACGCATCACAAACGAGAAACACAAAAGAAAATGATAATTTTTGATTTATGACTACAGTCGAGTCTCGATTTAACGATCACCCGATATAACGATCACTCCCAATTTAACGATCACCTGAGACAAGTTTGGTTGGTCTGAACTAAATTAAGGCAAAGAAAGTCTCGATACAACGATCACTCGATTTAACGATCACCTCGGTTTAACGATCACCCTTGATCGGTCCCAAAAGTAAAAATTACACTCGATTTAGCGATCACAACCAAAAAAAACGTATTTTGAATTGCCACATTGTTTTTCGAGCAAATTTTTGTTGCGTAAAATATTTTCCGAAGCAAGGAAGTGGATAGTGACTACGAAATGGTGGAAATCGAGGTAGAAGAGCCAGCCGTTACTGCTCGAGAAGCCAGCCAAGCATTGAGAATCTTGCAATGCTATGCCGACTCTGCGACTAGTTCTGCCATTCTCAAACTATTTGATCAATTGGACGATGCCCTGGCCGACGAAAGAATGAAGAAACTGAAACAGAAAAATATTGCTGATTATTTTGTGCCTAACTGTTAGGCATAGTTATTTTTTGTTCTCCTAGTAAACACAGCATTGTTTGTTCTCCTAGTAAACACAGCATCGTTTGTTCTCCTAGTAAACACCGCATTGTTGTTCTCCGCTTCTTTTCATTAATAAATACGGCACACAACGTTGAACGTGTTATTAACTCTTTGAAAGTCTCGAAATAACGATCAGCAATATTCTTTCAGAATAAAGGTCTCGATATAACGATCACCTCGATACAACGATCACCTCGATTTAGCGATCACCTGAGGCGTGTCCCCAGGGTGATCGTTAAATCGAGACTCGACTGTACCTGAATGTAAACAAATTTCTTATCTAGACAAAACAAATCTGAGTTTTTGAGAAATTTAAGCGATTTATGTTTTATAGAGGGGTGTTTTTTCGGGTGCGGCCAGGAAAACCCTTATGTTATACAGAGTTTTATGTTATATAGAGGTAAAAGTTATGTTATATAGAGGTTCACTTTGGTCTCATTTCAATCAGACCAACCAAACTGATCTTTAAGTTATGCTATATAGAGTTTTATGTTATATCTTATATAGTATTTGGCATGTGTGGATGGGTGGGTGGTTGGGTAAGGCTTTTTTACTTCGAAGGCCAGAACGGGTCGTAGATAGCGAAATCACTTTTGTCGCTAATACCATCGTGTTCCCCAGAATGTCAGCTTTCGTTTTAAAAAAAGAACAGGCGAAAAAAATGAGTTCTAATAGGGGATATACCTATTTTTATGAATGAAGTCATAGCCCCTCATTGAAATTTCGAAATACTATAGAGGCGCCGATAGGTGCCTGTGGTCCCTTGTAGAGTTCTGTTATAGACAGGTTCCACTGTATCACTTAATCTTATTCAAAAAAGCTAAAGTTCGTTTTTCGGTAATCTCCCAAAATCGTATTTCAACCACTTTTTAAGACGTTTCAGGCACTGAAACGTACAGAAAACGTGTTTTTAGGTAGCGGAAAAGCATTTGCAGAAAAATTTTTTCTCGAAAAAATCGACTTTTTAACCAAAAAAATAATTCTTTTAGTAAATGTTGTGGTGTGTGGTCGTATTTTATCCGGCTCTTGCATTTTGAAATTTTTTAGAAAGTAGTGCAGCCACTTGATTTTTTAGTATTTTCGTATTGAATTAGATGAAAAAAACAAATGCCTGCACTACTTTGTACACCCTTGCAATGAGGAGCAAATTGGGTCTTTCAATCATAGAAAGTAGTGCAGGCGTTTGTTTCTTTCACCATAATTCAATACAAAAATACTAAAAAATCATAAATGTAGTATTAGCGTGGTATTGTATGTTATTGTTGGGTCACGAATAAAGGAATCTGAACGTAACGAAGAAAATGAGAATTTGGACAAAATTTTTGGTTGCACTATAGAATCCCCCCCACGGGGAGTGATCAGGTGGAGGAGATAACATCATATTCGTGTTTCTCGACCCCGATTTCATGAGAAAGCCGGCTGTTTTTTTAGTTCTGAGAAAAAAAAAATTTTCGATCCACAGGGGGGGTATCATGGTTTTTTAGTCGAAATTTGAAAAATTTTGAATTGGCGCCTTTTGAATTTTCAAGGGATTTAGGGCTGTATTGGGAGGGGAAGAGATTGGGGGGATTCTATAGTCAAGCCAATTTTTTTTTCAGAAAATGTCTTTCTGATGCACCTGAAACCACCAACCCCCCCCCCATCATACGTTTCACATGAAACGTCTGAGAAAGCAGTCAAAACACAATTTTGAGAGGTTACCGGATAACGAATTCCTGCCTTCAAAAGTAAATAAAGCCAACCCACCTCTCTATTGTTGACCGTGTGATGGGGGTCGTCATGGTGGAGTTTGTTCTGAGTACTACTCAAAGAAGGAATCTCCAGGCCTCGTTGGGCTCTCTCCGACACCATAGCTTTTTTTTCAACTAGATAGCTAGATTAATAGATAATAACTAATATAATAGTATAGACGAACCAACACAATATGGAATGGTCAGTAAGCTAAAAAGTCAAAATAAAGTTACAAAAATTGTGAGGTAGTCCACAACTACTATGACACTGCTTCACCTGTGGGAAACACTCACTTTTTAGCCCACTTTTTGAAAACTTTTATTTTCAAAGTTGGCGTCATTGAATAGGAAATCGGCTGTTGTCTATAATAAATAGATGCAATAAATTTTTTATTGCATCTATTTATTATTATGAATTGATGATTTTTATTATAAAAATCGGGGCTTGGTGCGGCAAAAAAAAAAGTTTCCAGTCAAAAAAAATTTTTCAATTAAATTTTTATAATTTTTATTACCTTGCGTATTTTTGGTGCGAAAAAAAGTTCGTGTTCGCAAACGAAGTTCGAGCACACGCACCAGCGTGTGCTCGAACCACCAGCGTGTATCCGAACCAATAAGATATCAAAACCACCATCGCCAACCCTGTACTACAATATTTTTCGAAAAACTTATCTATAAAAATATTCACCAAAGTGGGGGAAAACATTTTTTTGGCGGAGAAAAAACTTCAAAGATTTTCCACCTTAAAAAACATAGTTTTGAATACTGAGACCGACCGCATAAAGAATCTCTGGTATGCATACATTTTTCATGCATCCAGAGTCACTTCCGAGTGATTTATGTCTAAGGTATGTGGGTGTGCTCATTTCAACTCCAAGCAACCAAGCCCCCTGCGCCCCCCAAGGGGGCAGCCACATTAGACCCCACCTTATACATGATTCCAAGAATGCTCTTGACAATAAACGCAGTAAAAAGCTCTTTTTGCCCAGTTTCAGCGTTAAAGAAGGTAAAACATCGATAATTGCTGAAATTATCCATGTGGTTTGCCTTGGTCCTCCCAGCGAAAAGTAAAATTTTGGTCAAAAAATTTTTTAGCGGGTACCCGAACCACAAGCCGGTACTCGAGGAGACACTACAAGGATACACTCTAACCACCAGCGGGTACCAAACCACGTGGATGAACCCGAATCACCAGCGGGTGCCTGAAACACAAGCAAACACTGGAACCATCAGTGGGTACCCGAACCATAAAGATACACCCGAACCAGCAGCGAGTACCCAAACCACAAGATACCCGAACCAGCAGCAAGTACCCGAACCACAAGATACACCCGAAATACCAACGGGTACCCGAACGACAAGCCGGTACTCGATCCACAAGGATACACTCGAACTCACACCAATACCAACATTTATAGTTAATTAAGGCATGTTGTTGTCAATTGTTCGGCGCTAGCAAAGTGCCGCGAAGCGGCACTCACATTTAAAGATCACTTATTATTAGTTGTTTTACACATTTTAAGGCGGGTGATGCGCCATCGGCGCAGCAGCGCCTTCTAGTTTTAGCTACTAAAATGCATTAATTTTTTTCGCCTAGAAAGTTGTTTCTATTATTTTTAAAAAAGTTTTAAATAACCATTGATAAGTTTCCGTTCCCAAAAAAAAATTAATAGCCAGACTGACAGCAGACAATTCACCCAGTCACTAAGTTCAGCACATTGTCTGAAAAAAAACTAGACCAAAA